>VUYV01000015.1:2766932-2916827 GCA_008711295.1 Anarhynchus alexandrinus | reverse complement strand
GCGGTGCAAGAGAAGATTTTTTGCAGGAGGGAAAGGGAGGGGTGGGGGGGGGGGGGGAAGAAAAAAAGCTAAGCGACTGTCAGATCAGCTCAGGATCTCCATTAGAATGCAGAGTGCTCCAGAGTAATTACAAAACAGCTGTAATGGAAAATTGGTAGTCAAACCCATTTTCCACCAACTAGAACGGTGAATGGGCTCCATTATGTTCCTAATTCTCATTAACTTAATTTGCATAGGAAACAATGAAGGAATACCTAATGAGTTAGACTCAGCTAGCAGCAGATCGATACCCCTGTGAACAGGGGTTCGACCCATAATTACAGGACATGTGGCAAAGCCAGAATGTTTCTTCTCTTACATAGGGGAGATAGAAAGGTTGGCCTTGCAGTTGTTATTTATTTAAAGGCTGGAAATGTGGCGCCTACAGGGGTGGGAATTTGTTGCTGTTTGGAGGTGGTGGGGGAGGGAGGGTTCTTTTTTTTTCTTTCTTTCTTTCTTTCTTTCTTTCTTTCTGTCTCACTTCGTTCTGTGGCTTTTAGGAAGAAATGTATTATTCGACTTTCTCTTCGACGTTAAAAAAGCAAATTCTTAAAAGCTGTTCTTCTGGTCAGAGTTTAAGAGTCGGGATGCGCTGAAGCTGCACGGCGTGGGCTGCGGCAAGCGCTCTCGCTGCAGACGTTCCGGGCCCCCTAAAACCTGCGTAAACACCCGTCGTGTGTCAGCCTGCCCGAGCCTTCCAGCCCAGCCAGGAGGCACAGCCTATTCACCTGGGCTCAGCTCTCTGCAAACACAATCACATGGCATTAGGGGACCAACAGATGTAAACACTGCTGGCTCAGAGCGCGCTTGTGTCTCTTTGCAGTGTAATCCAGGCGAGGTCTGGGTTCAGTTCCCGTTCTTGGCAGCGTGGCTGTATTTGCAGTCTTGGACATGTGCTTTCAGCTCTCTGGCCTTTAACTCCTCTCTGTGGAACAAGGCTAGCAAATCCCTGCTCTGGGTTAGACCCTGAGTTTTTTTCCGGGGAAGGGTCTGGGTGATCCAAAAATTAAGGTAATCTGAATGAGGAATGTTTTCTCTGACAAGTGCAGACTGCGGGCAAGGTGGGATGCTACCGCTTCTGTAAGTTAGGACAATTTTTCTGCTTTTTTCCTGATTTGCCAATCCTGTACCACTGTAGCTAGATCATTCATATAGATATCAATACAGTTACTTGAAATGGTTGAATCTCTCCCAGTGGCCTTGCAGTTTAATTTAGTCTCTATTGTTCTTTCTGAGTGAAATTTCCCCTGTGCAGAAGACTTCCAAAAAACCCGAGAAAATCCAAAACCAGCATTATGTGAGTCCTCAAAAGAGTTTTAAATTAATGTTACCGTATTTTTGTATGTACTGCAGCTGTGCAGTCCTCACAATGCCAGAGGGAACATGCTGTGGCAGATTCTGTAAGAAATGCATAAAAAGAAATAGTGCCTGCCTGCCTTAACGAGCTCACAATCCACCCAGATCAGGCAAATAGAGGAAATATCGTTATCCCCCTTTTACAGATAGAGACCAGAGTCACTGGATGATTCAGTGACAAGCCCAGTGTCACACAAACACCCTGTGGCAAAGATAGGACATGCAGAGCAGGTAGCTCAAACCCAGGTTGATGCATTTATTACTGTAACATCGTTCATATATTGTATAAGCAAAATTTAACAGATGCATAGATGTTGGTGCCCCACTGTGCTAAATTTTTTCAATATGGCATGAGAAGAGGTGGTACTAGGTGTGCCCTTGCTGCAGGAAACTCTAGCAGACATTGTGCTCATAGGAGCCAAGGAAGTCTTCAGGCTCACGTCAAGACAGTAAGTTTGGGTTGGGTCTTGGAGTAGGCTTTTAGATTAAAAAGCACTTGCAGCACAGAGTGGTTGCATGACTGTACAGTTATGGGCTCTTAGGGGTAGACAATAAGTGGGAATAACTGGAGAACAGACCAGCCTTAGAGAATGTATTGCATTGTGGGGATGGTTAACAGGTTTGTTCTCAATATGGTGGGGAGCATTTGCAGACCCAGAGGAACAGTGAAGAGACCAGTGGGTTTTGCTTTGTTTTCCCATGGCAGGGGTCAGCAGATGGCACTCACACACAGCCTCAGGAGTTGCCAACACCACTGGAGTAGTGGCAAGTTTCTCTTTTTAGAAATGCTGCATCATCCTTAGATCTTTGCTGCAGTTCCTTTGTGGGGAGCTGTGGCAAACAGCTCAGGAAGGGTTTTTTCTGTCATAGCTTTTCTGACTTAAAACAGAATTGCATTTGGGGAAGTGGGTTGAAGTTTCTGAAACTGGGATTGTCCAAATTCTGATTTGATCAGTTGTGTTAAACAACTAACATTATAATATCAATACATTATATGAGCTGAACCCTTCTATGATGTCATTGATTTCTCCTTCAGCAGAAGACTAACTCCAAGGCCAAGGTATCTGCTTGCAAGGGGAAAAGAAGTGGCACTGTTTAATCAATCCCTTTAAAATTTCTTATATTTTTTCTTTGCAGATACATATTATTGTCCAATTTCTCAGCTGTTTTAAAACAGACAATCCTCTTGGAAATCAACAGTATTTTTTCCCAGTTGATGATGAGCTGGTCTTATTTGAATATTGTAAGTTTTTGGCTTGGTCAAGAAGGTAAAACACTACTCTGGGCCTCTAGAGAACTGAGGTCCACCTCCTGTGTAACTGACTTAATGAGGGTCCTTGAGTAACCCATTTTGTTATTCTTTGCTCCCTTTCTCCTTTCCAATTGTTTTTCATCTTCTCTGGATGTCTCTGCTTCATGTTTTCATTCATCCTTACTTCATCTGATTTTACCATGGCAAATAGAAAAATAATAATGATAAATTTAAATACATTATTCTACATTTTATATCAGGGCAAAAATCTTTTATCCAGCTTTAGACTGTTGACTTTGATTTGAAGAAACTCAGGCAATCACTGCTGCTAAAAAGTTTATGGAAGCTGAAAGACCAATCTTTCTGAAAAACTAAGCCTCAAATTCACCCTTCACTGGTTAAACTAAAGTCAGGATCAATGGCCAGTGCTTGAGAATTTTGTTGCGAATAAACATTGCTCTGTATGACTAGTTGCATTTGTTTAATTAAAGTAACACATCTGTACAGTAAATAGCCTGTGATCGGGCAGTAACATAATACTGTACAAGCACAGCAGTAATTGGATAATGTAATGAAATGCATGGTGGGTTTTTTAAAGAAAATATAATGAGATTTCATCATTTTATACACACAGGTAATTAGTTCTTAGAAATACTGGGAGAGTAAATTATCTGCAGATTTGAACTATCAGCAAGTATTTTAAATGGCCCAGCTGAAGAGGTAAAAATGTTCTAGTCTAAATCTCTTGAAACTCAAACCAAAATGAGGCCGGTATGAAATTAAGGTACTAATAAGAACTGAAAGGATTTTTGGAAATTAAGACCACCACACCGTCTGCCATAGTGACTGCCAAGCTTACCAGTGAATCTCCATGGGTGAAAGCATGTTTCCTACTGCTTGAGTGGCACTGCCATCAACCATCCAGATCACTGTGTATGAACTTCCTTTGCTTCAGACTTTGCAGGCCATCTTCTTTTAAAGCCCATTCAACAAAAGTGCCACAATTTGAACTAACCTCTCATAAGCACATTTGCAAAACCTGGTGCATGTGGCAATATGAATGTGGTGGAATAGTACTACTACCTAAAGTGCTCGTGTTACCTGATCACAGGTTTATCTATGTGTTATCTAATACATAACAGCTAAGCTCAGCTGTGTAATTAGAATAGTTAATTGGAGGAGCTCCTTGTCACAGAGTGTCGTTGAAGTCAGAAGTTCGTATGCATTCAAAGAAAAAGAAGTTCATGGAAAATAAATCAATTAAGAGTTACTAAAAATATAGAGAACACTTTAAATTAATGATGTCATTCAGGAGCCTGTACAGAAGAAATATATATACATTTATTCTTTTCTTACACTTACCCCTAGGCACCCATTACTGGCAGCACTCAGAATTTGGGTCTGATGGATCTTAACTCTGATCAAGTATGTTATTATTGTTAAGACTAGTTAGGTATAGTCTTCCAGGTCAGACTGATTAGAGGTTACTTCCTGGCTTTGGCACAGATTTCCTTTGTCACACAGTGAAGGCAGGACCCTCAGCAACTAGGGGGTTGTTTAATTTGCACTCACTAAGACTTATTTTGTGTGTCTCTCTTCTACTTTGTGCAAAAGACCTAACAGCTCGGGTGGAGACTCTGTAGAAGAAAGGTGCCAGATTCTGGTCTGGAGCTGTAGGCAGTTCAAGTCCGCTTCTGGACTAATACTGAATCTCTATTCCTCATTTTTGGAAAATGAATGTTGTTCCCTTTATGTGTCACAAGCACGTCCTCATAGGGAAGGGTGGGGATGGAGGGAAGATAAGTTAACATGGGCTAACATCCAGAGGGTTAAGTAGCCAGGAACAGAAGTCAGGGTATGCGGATGCCTGCATTCTGTCCTGAAAGCAATCCATCTCCCCGCTCACACACTCCTGATGTTTAATTGATACATTTCTGCCTCCCCCCTCCTTGTTAATATTTAAGCAGGTGAGCACAGCGGGCAATGGGCTGCTTGCAGTAGCCAGGTGGCCCTGCCAGCAGCCTGCCGCACGAAACACCTCCCCTGAAATTTGCATTGCTTTTGTTCTTCTCCTCTGAATGTGCACAAACAGGCCCAATTTGAAAATGCAAACAAACAAACATATATCTAAACTTTCTCTGAAGGAAGCCTAACCCCCTTGAAGAAAGTTCCCCAGGGCCATCACTCGCTTCTTTTATTCTTCCTTTTTTTTTTCCCCTCTGTCTTTTTGTTTGGCTTTCACTCTTATTCTCAGTATTGCTTTCTTTCCTTTGTACTTTGATGTTTCTTTGGGGACTTGAGGAAGAAAAGCAACAACAAAACAAAACAACAACAACAAAAATGAACAAACTCTGAGGCATTCACAGTTTGTTTTTGCATGGGCTAGACCTGCCAACAGACATGGGGGAGTGTGGAAAACGAGGGGAAGAAATATAACTGAGAAATCTAGAGACAGGAAGACTGGGGCACAGGGAAGCATTATCCTTCCCCGGGGCCTCTGCCCTGGAAGCACAACTTTCCAATTTATCCAGAGTGAAAGACGCCCTGCCAGACTTAGTGCCTGGATCATTTGCTCTTCCCCCATCCCACTCTGGCTCTCTTCCAGAGCAGCAACCAGGTTGCAGGCAACTGATATATTTGCTCTTGTCGAAGGGACAGCTGGTTCAGGCTAAGAGCCTCCAGCGCCGAACGGTCAGCTGCTTGATGCAGAGTTAGATTAATGAAAGGAGTATGTGGTTAGTCTTTGCCCAGTTATCCCTCAAGTCACCTGGGTCCAAGTTCACTGACATACAACACTTAGGCCCATAAGTTAGGAATCGGCTCTATGCTTATCTCCTAGGACTATAGCCCAACCACATGGCCTTGGGGACTCCAAACAGGTTTGAGCTCAAGTCCTCTGCTAGAAATGGTATCATTTTGTACAGATTTTTTAAAACATTGAAGGGGCTAAGAAGCTACCAAAAAGAAAATTGGGACTACTGTTTATCCAGGGTATTTCATTAATATGTCTTCTTTGCCAACCTAGATAAAATGGAAAGACTGTCCTGAAGCTTTCTCAGATCATTGGACTTTCTTGGCTCATTCATGAACACCTCTGAGAAATTCTTGGCACAAATATAACATTTCCATGCATGAAACAATGTATTGTCTTGAAGTTAGTGCAGTCATCCACAACTGAGGAGGTCTGAATTTAAATCACTATAAACACAGAGGGAAGCTAAACTGTGATCCAGCTACTGAGGTGATGGTAAACTGATAGTTACCAACTTGGCTAGACTTGAAAGAGCATTTGTGGCTATGGGTGCCGAACAGAAGGTGGCAGTCATTCTGGCAACCCAGAATTAGGCACCTGTCTTCCCGAGAAGGGCAACTTCAAATCTACTAACTAGTTTACATGCATCCTGCACAGAGAACATGAACTTAAATATTCATCTTTCTTCACATATTCATTTAAATCTATTAAACCCTGTTACCTCAATGCATGCTGCAGTTTCATGTGAAAGCTATGCCCTGCTGTGTCATAGCTGCAGTGATTGTATACTTTGAAGTTCTAGAGCCCTGCAGAAAGCTAGAATTATTTGTAGAGTCCCACAGGTTGCGATCTCCTGGTATGAGGGCAAGGATCATCCAAAGAACCAAGTATACCCTGGGTTACCAACAGCTAGGTCTATTTCTTTTTCTGCTGTGATATATCAAGTATCGAGATGAGTCTGTGTCCTGAATTATCTATTGAAGTGAAAGTCATTACTCTTATGAATCAACTGGTTGGATTTTTTTGTTGGTTTTGGATTTTTTTGTTAGTTTTGTTTTTGGGTTTTTTTTGTGATGACATATAGCTTATTATTTAGCAAAACAGTTCCCAGTTTTCCTGTCCTTGTTTGACATATGACACAGTTTGTACCATATTGTCCTACCCAATTTTGGGGAACTACAAGGAGATAAAGAGGGTTACACTCACCCATATCTTCTTGTGGCACACCAGATCATGACAAAGGTGTTCCCATTGAAAGTAAATAAACCTGGATCAACCAAAATGTGGGAGGTTCTGGCTTGAAACAATGTCAGTTGGAAAAATCCCAAGTTTTAATCTTCTGCAGTATTTCTTTGCTTTGTGACACAGAGCTCATACTGTTCAGGAGCGGGGCAGTACTGAAAGAGGTGCTCTGACCTCTGTGGTTCCCTTGATGGAGCCACAGATGGTTGAAAAGCAGATGGAAAGAGGCAGGAATTAGCGACCTGTGGGTGGGAGAAATTACTGGAGTGGGATAAAGGAGTGTCCTCCTGTAATGATGAGCTTGAGAAAGTAACTTTCGGAAAAGATGGTTGATCAACCCCCTCGCACATACAAACACTTTTGAATTTTCATACAAAAACTGGAAACATTTGGGATGAGAAATTTGACACATTTCTATGAAAAGCAGATGACATCTGACTAATAATGTCCACTGAACTGGACATTCCCAACCTTCTTACATATTAGTCAGTGATGACAACTGCCTCTCAAGACCTTCAATACAACAATCATTATGAATTTATGTGTTTACTGTGCCTATACCAAAGAGCTACACACCTGAACCTCAAAACATCACTTTTACCACAGATCCATTTTACAAATCAGGCACTGGACAACCAAAGGTTCATTTGCACTCACTTTATTGCATCTTTTGCATTCTGTACTTCTTTGTAAGATGGCAATTTTGCCTCCACTGTGCGCTTTGTCTTCAGTGAAGCATCTTCCCCCATTCTGCTGTTGGGCTACAGAAGGCATTTTAATAGCCCCATTTCATCCACAAACAAAGAAAAGAAATAATAAACAGCAAGTGATTTATTTATACCGACAAAATGATTTGATGTTGTTCCTTGTTGACAGACTGATCTGGCCAGAATTACATTCTATTGATAAAACTGTGAAGGAATGCCATTCATCGACCACATGAAGTTAAGGGGTGGAGGAAAATGAATTTGTCCATAGAATTTTCTTTCCCAAGCTGTCAGTTGTTTCTAGAGATTTGAACAACCTCGTGCTCACGGTTGCATTCACATCTATTTTATCTTTCCTTTATTTATTTAACCATTTTTTTTCTTGCTGGCACACATTTCTATAAATGTAATAAAATTTGAACAGTCTTTTTTAGCAGTTAGCAACCAAGATCTAATATTTGAGACTTTTATTACTGTGAGTCTCCAGAATATTTTGCACTTTCTGTCTCACTAAATAAGTAAATCATTGGAGAATACAGTAGCGATTTTTTGAAACTACGCAAGCTTTCCTTTTTCATACACCAGAATACACATTTTAAAGACTTCTGACCAATTTCTCCTACAGTAGGTTCTTTCCATGCATACCATCATTCTCCATATCCCGTGTGATTCTTTCAGTTACTTTGCTGTTCTCCAAAGCAGACTGAAAGGTAAAGACGTCCTCACACAGAACAAGAGGGACAGATGCATTTCAAAAGGGTGGGAAACTCAAACAAGACTTAGCATCTGAAATCATCCGTTATATCTATCTGTTCCTTTTCTCTACATCTCTCTTGGGCTCTGTTCATGATCCTTCAGTAACACATTTACTCTCACAAACACACACACACAGGGACCTGTCATCTTTAAATAAGGGGTCCACAGGGAAATAAAAGTAGTTTTAATTTAGATCTGTCTTAACCAGAATTAAACCAAGCTTTAGATCCCATGTGGTGGTGTACGTTTGACATTGGCTTCTTGCTTTTTTCCTGAGCTAGCGAGCACGAATGTGCTTCCTCTATAAAGTAACAGAAAAACTAAGATTGAATGTAATTAAAATAAAATACAACAATATTAAAATAATATTAAAGGAAGGAAATGTAGTGCATAAACTAGTCATTAACCCCAGCATCCTCAATAGATTTAAATTTGAGTAACTGCTGGTTGATTTGCCTACTTATAATTCCCACTCTAGTTTTAGCTGGATATTATATTCTTTTTCATTCATTAAAGCTTTGCAGCTGCTTCCCACTCCAGTGAGGGGTGCACTGTCATGCCGAAGGGAACAATTCCTAGACAGATAGAAGTGTTCAGTCCTTTGGGAGTTTCTACATTGATTCCAAAGGGGCCTAGGATTTTACCCATCGGCTCATATCTATGCTATAGATTAACCTGGTATATTGCATCTAAATTCTCCTGAATCCTAATGAACTCAGTTAAGTGAACTGTTAGTGTAAATAAGTCCACAGAGTATCAGAATACCCCGGAGCTGGATCTTTTACAGCTATGACCCAAATTTGGATCCGAACACTGCATTACTGGCCTTTCTTCTCTCTCACTGTGCGTGTATATACATGAATATATATGTGTGTATGTGCATATACGTATAGCCTGGCAAGACATCCTAAAATGTTTTAGGTTGAAAGGTTCTGGATAACCTGTAGTCATAAGATCTTATTTATGCAGCTTCCTCGGAGGAAGATTAATTGGACTGAGATACGTACACTAATGCATGAGTCAGCTGTGGTACCATCACTGCAGATACATGGCTGATTCAGATGATTTAAAACACACAGCAATACTACAAAGCAGCTCAGGATGGAAAGTTAAGAATGATATCAAAGCCAGCAGATACTGCAGGAGAAATCTGAGCTGGTAGAATATAATTACACCAGTCAGCATGTGGTCCAGACAAGTGAATGAATATTCCCCTTTCTGTATGAGAGCCAGAGGCTTCTTTCAAATATCCATAACTCCAAGTTTAGACATGATTATGAGGATACTTTGGATTTAATATTGATTTAGAGAGCACAAGATACTTGATGGAGTCCTGCAAAGTAAATATAAGGATTTGACAATTCTGATGAGTGCTCTAGTCACCTCAGTGAGCTCTGAAATCTAGTCCTGGAGCTGCCCGCCTGGTCCGTAGGCTATGCACCTGCAGATATGTCACCTGCCATGGTTACAGCACTTCCAGAAACATAACTGTAGCCCAGCAGCCTCCAGAACCTCAAGGACAGGGCCCCGTAAGAGCTGTATGAAGTGTCTCAATTACTATCCCTTATCATAAAATCTGTACAATTTAACGGACATGAAGACCAAAGCCCAGCCTGAAGACCCAGCCATCTCAGCTACTGGACCTATAAAGTTATCGCATCCCTTTTATTTATTCCTTTAGCTAATGAGAAGGCACCTGTATTCTTCTCCCCTCCCATCACACACCTTGCTGCCAGCCCTTTCCTGCTTCATTTCATACCCAATCAATATTATTTGACAACATACAGGTCAGCAATGATGGCAGTTATATCAGCAGCATGGAAATTACAAAAGAAACTATTGTTTGTCTTGAAATTAAGGGCTACTGAAATCAATAGTACATTTGAAAATTGATATCGATCACTCTGTGTGTGTGTTTGTATGTGTGTGTGTGTATTTGCATGTTTATGTACAAGAAGAATTTTGGGGTTAAGTCCTCTTTCAGCTACATAATTTCTGTTCCTTTTTGACAAAGCCAATGAAATAAACCTAAAAATTATACACATATGAATCTTTTTGAAGCAATTGAAAGGAGAACAATATTGACATCTCATAATTGGATTTCCCCACTTACAACGGTAACAGCCACTGTTTTTGTGATTATTTTCCAGGGCTTGGATGTTGGTTTATTGTTTTCGAGGTTTGCTCTGGGTTTTGTTTTATTTATTTAAAGGTTTCTATTCAAGTCATATCAAGGAGAGGGGAGGAATAATGTCTGCAAATGCCATTTGGATCAAACAAGCCAAGAATAGTAATAGTTATTGTTTGGCATGTTTGCGAGCTATTGTGTGACAAATAGATTTGGAGTCATCATTTGTTTAAAAAGGCAGTAAATGAAACTTTATGAGATGGGGACAGAGTAACGACACAAAATTACCCATCCAGAACTCCTGATGGTAATCAGTAAAATGAAATAGATTAACTGTTTGTTTTTTCCCCCTCCAAGACACCCAGAATATTAGATGCAATCAAAAATATTTGTTATCCTTGACCCACAGTGAACCAAAAAATTGCATGGTAGTGGCTCATGACAGCAGAGTTTGATGGCTAATGAATGGATAACCAGAAGCAGATGAGAATGTAACAAAAGGCCAACCAAGTATTGTCACAGTCAGAACAACAAGGGTTTTTTGATGAGAAAAATGATACTGGCAGAAGGTATGGCAGTTGTCTGCTGGTATATGCTAATGCCATGCTTCATAGTTTCTTCTTACTACCTGAATGGACGAGGAAGGATTTTTTTCCTTCACCTTTTTCTCCACCCTTGCCTGATAAATAATTTAGTTTGTTCACCTCCTCTGAACGTCAGCTACAAATCATGAGTGAGAGCATTTGTATGAAGCCTGTGGAGGGTGCTGAAGTACCTCTTGGTTGGTTTACTCTTCTTGCAAGCTGGTTGTCAAACTCAGCACCAGGTCTGGAGCCAGGAACCTTTCCCCAGGAAAGTTGCCAGGGGCCAAAGTAGTTCTGTTATTTTTTTCTCTTCTGTTTCTTGTCTTCATTGTTTTTTGCTTAATTAGGGGAAGGGGTTGGAACAAAGGGTGAATTTTAGAAGTCCTTGGAGAGGAGTTGGCCTGTCTCAATTTCTTCCATCGCTGAAAACTGAAAGATAATATCAGTTGAAGCTCACACAGAGACTTCGGGATCAGGTCATTTGAGATGATCAAAGTTTTCCAGAGACAGTGGGCAGAACTTCTGTACTTTCACTGGTGGGTCAAATATTGCACTGTGTCACGCAAAGGATCTGGAGACAGATTCTTTACAGGGGAGGTTATGGCAAATCAAGGAGTTTGCCCTTGTCTTTTCTTAGTCTGTGGGTTTTTGTTCTTTTATCTGCTTTGCTTGTATTAATTTTCACTGTATGGAATTTCTAGAACTCAGTTATTTCTCCTGNAAAAAAAAATACATAGCTTCATTCAATCATTAATACTGGTACAATTGATCTGTTAAACCTGACTTATGAGAAATGTGTCTACTTATATCTTAATTACCAAGGCAATTCCTTTCACAGTTGTTGTAAATATTGTTATTTATTGATTAAATAGCATGTGTCACCAGGCTTGAAACACTTTCCCCTGAATTATAAACTACCTGGCCAAATTTTGATCTGTCTTCCACCTTGATGTTACAGATCCCCAGATGGAAGACACTATAAAAAGAGTGCTAAGTTTGAAGAATATTCGTTTGAACATTGACAGACAGCAAGAGGACTCTTTTCCAGGCCGTGGGCCAAACTGTGCTATGAGACTTACTGCTCCAAGTGTAGTGTAACTCCCCTGAGTCATCACCACTCTCAGTGTTTTGAGTCTTGAATTTTTCTCTGCAGGTCTATCTGCTGCTTCAGCCTAATGGATCCTTTTCTAGCTTTTCTTTGCCTTCCTCCATTATCCCAAATCCTCCTTCTATACCTTCAGGTTAATAGACAACCGCACAAAATATTCCCTATTCTGAAAAAATGTCACCCCCCCAAAAAAAAATTAGATTCTCATTTAGTTATATAATTTCAATTATTTCAGTTCACCAAAATTGATGTAACTGTCCCAGTTTGCACCAATAAGAAATCTGGCCCATGAATAAAGTTAATAATGCTGAAAATGTATTTTACTGAAACACTAAGGAAATGCTCTTTTCAGTAACCTACTTCAAATATGTTTATGTATCATACGGACCTGTTTAATTCAGCAATTCAGAATTTGCATCTTTTTCTTCTCCTATATGGTTTTTCTGCAAAATAACTTAGTTGACCTTGAGGCATTTATTCTAAAATTTCTGCTGAAAGCCATGTGGACGTCCCTAAAGCCTGCTTTTTAGGTAAATTGTGATTGAAATATGAAGATGTATCAATCATTTGAAATCTGGAATATGAAGTAGGAGATGAATTCTAAGGAAAACTTTTGTAGCTGCAGGAATGAAAAGCCTGTTTTGTTTTTTGTTTGCTTGTTTGTTTGTTTTTTCCCTATTCAGGACCTCTTTTTCTATTCAGGACCTGTTGTGCTGTTTAAAGGAAATCAAGAAAATTTCATCTACATCTTGGAATATGAGGTCACAATATTCAAGCTTTCCCCTCTCAAATCCCTGACCTAGCAGATTTAAGAACCTGGCATTCCTGATGTGTCTTAAGAATAGATTTTTCTACTCTAATATTTACAGTCTAAAAGGTGGACCTCTACTCTGAAATGGTTGTTTAAGTCCTCCTGATAGCCACTGAGAAATGATAACCTCTTCTTTTTTAGTGTCCTCCCTTTGGAGCGTATAATGGAGGTAGGGCTCTCCCAAGTTGGGACATCAGATGAGAACTGAAATCCACATATCACCCCGCTGGCCCAGCTGGGTTAAGTAAATCCCACATCTAGGGCTTTCTGCAACACGGGAGTCCTGTCTTTTGGATTTGCAATGGTAACTTCTGACAGAGACATTTTCCTGTTATATCATGAAGAAATATACTTTTCCAAATAGGAGATATAACATACTTACATAAATTTCATTTATATTGCCTTATAGATTTTAATGTAAGTAAAAGTTAATGTTAGATTACTGTTCATTATGACACATTTCATTTAATATTGTATCCCAAACAGTGGGTTGGGGAAGCCTAATCACCTTAAAAAGCATACCTAAACGACATCTGGAAAAATCAAAAAGAAAGATCATGCCAGGTAATGGAGGCAGTCTAGGATTTTTTTTTGGTAGATTGTTCTTTTTATTTTTATTATTTTATTTTCTTCTAGCTTGAAGAATTCAAGCTATAGAAAAATAATGGAACATGATCCAAATAATAATAATAATGATAAAAATAAAAATTACGTGGGAGAAGTGGAGAACAAAAATGTTCAGCAGAAATGAGCGAGCAGCAGATTGGAAGTATGAACAAACCTGTCCAATGTCATAGCATGCCAATTTCTTGAAGATGACAGATGGTAGAATTTTTCTTTTACTGCACTCTACAGAAATACACAATAAAGCAAAACACACCTCCTTCTCCTCCATCCTCAAGCAGGTCATTACTAGATTTCTTGAGACATTACACCCATCCTCCCTTTGTTTTCCTTGACTTATTTTATTTTGCATCATTTCGCTTATCCGTGATTCTGTATTTCTTTTTTCTCCTCCTCCTTTTAATGCCGAAACGTTGATGTTTTGATTCTGTTTCCTGTTACTAAAGTTTTTTTAATGTACTCATAAGAGATTAGTTTTTTAATGAAAACTTTCATCAAAATAGTGAACGTCAACAGCTAAGGGAAAGTGGTTTAATTTTTAATGTGGTCCATACTAATCCTTTCAGATTCCAGGGGCTACAGAATCTCTTGATAACTACCTTAGTCACATCCCCACACTACCAACCTTTTATTATCTTTCTTCTCAGATGGTCTTACTCATGCATTTAATAAAACTCACCTGTGTGTTGATGCTCTTTCACTGGCCATCATGCAGCTCCCCTGAGGGGACAGATAGGGAATGGCTACGTTAATGAATAAAACACTGTCTGGGAACATTTATGGGCAGAAGAACATGATTACTGGTAGTGCTAAACAGTTAGAACAGTTCCTGATATGGCTTTGGCTTATGACAATTACCAGTCTCCAAAACTATTCCTTGGCATGTTTTGGGCACCTAGCATGGGTCAAAGACCATTCTTAATAGGCAGTTAGAATCTTGTTTTAACAGCTAAGAAAGTGCTACAGTATGTATGAGGGCCATTTCATGACATTCAGGCTCAGTATTCAGAAATGGACCAGTAAATGCTTAATTTACTTGTACTGACACAGCCACAGAGATTTCTAATGCTATTGACTAAGAAGAGTTCTGGAGCACCTCCATGCACAAAACTATGGGATATATCCACAAACACACAAGGGTGAGAGTAGAGAATAAGGAAACAGTTGCACATATGTTCAGAACCAGCTCGTATCCTTGAAGGACTGATCCTGTTTGTATTGAGTGGAAAACACTTTCTTTTTGCTCTTCATGCTTATTCTTAATTTTTTTTTTCTGTTTTCTGCCTTCGAAAAATAAGTTGTTCAGGTCAGGGACTATCTTTTGCTATGTTTATGGCTAACTCTTAGCACAAAGCACCACACCTCTGCTGTGGTTAATGGAGCTATGACATATCTCATTAACTGACAGACCCTGATCTTGAGCTCTCATTGCCGAAATAATGCAATTATTAATACAAATAAAATGATGCTTCTAAAGACATTTATGGAAAAGTCTACATTAAGACTCATCTTACTGTTCTTTGCCTTGTTTAGTAAGAAAACACCACCCTTCTCAAAAATATTTGTTAGATTTTATACAATGATTAATTTAAGGAGCTCTATAACTCCTTCCAATAACAAAATAGCTCTTCAAGATGGATTGCCAGCTCCTTCTTTCAGTGAAATAACAAAAGCCTAACAAAAATTTAGAGAAAAAAAGGAGAGAGAGAACACTTTTGCTGAAGGATTTCCAAGAATATAATCCTGGTAAACTAGTTTTGGGAGAATGAATGAAGCATAGTGGTACGACAAACACATTAAAAAGTTGCCACGTAAACAGAGATATTTTTTATTTGTTTGTTTCTCTCCTTCTTGTGTCATCCATGGCCTGTCCGGAGGCAAAGAGACTGACACTTGTAATATCCTCCCTCTCAAGCCGTCTGTCGGCTGGGAAATAATGAAGGGAATTGAGCTTGTTTCAGCAGAGATCAAGATTTCTAATGGGAAACTGGTGATGGAGATTGTCTGAGTGCTTGTGCCCTGAGCACGGATGAGTTAGTCAATGTCAAAACATAAACCATCGCTCAGGGAATGTGGATAAGCTTATTTGGCTCCACAGCTGCATGCTGTGTTGGGAAAACTCCATCATGTGCTATGCTTTTTTTTTTAATTTATTTTTAAAAGCACCATATTCTTTTGTAAATGTGCAGTGAGACAAAACTTTCATGCTAGGTATAGAAGTAATTGTCTCCATATTGAGATGTGCGAGATTCGGGTTATACAGGAGTCCCATGTGCACTTTTATTCTTTTCTGCATATTCTTTGTGCAATCTGTAGTGCCTTTTGTTAACTCCAGTTGTGGTCAGCTGAAGGTTTACTATCAGCCTTAAGAAAAGATGGATTAGGCTAATGCTAAAAAGTTAGAAATTCTATATAAAATAAGTGTGATTTTTCATGTTATTTTTCTTTCCCTTGGCTGCTTTTTCTACTGAGACTGAAAGCTGTTTGGAACTGGAATTGCTTCTTCTTAACAAGTTTGCCAAGTGTCAGCAAGTGAGACTTTAATCTGACCTGTAGTCTCCAAATTCTGGTGTAATATATATAAGTACATGGTTTGCAATTCATCACTGGTCATTATGAGAACAAGACATAGACAATCTTCTCTTGCAAATGGCTTAAGTAGTTGATCCTGCCTTGGGGAAAGAGCTGCATGGATTACACACCATCTTAAGACCCTTTGCAATGCTATTTTTCTGTGATTGTATCTAATACATACTCTGATGGCATTAAGCCATTTGGAATCTAAAGTAGGACTCCTCCTTCAGCATACAGGAGGGTGGGGGTAGGTCCACGTGAAAAAAAAAAAAAAAATTAAAAAAAGCCCTCTGTTCCTGGATTGATTTAATTAAAAGAAAAAAGAAAAAGGTTCCTGAGTCAGATGTTGTTCAGAAGCAGCCTTTTGGATTGGATCTGTTTCCAATTGTACATCTGTTGTTCTTTATTCCATAGAATATGTTTCAGATATAAAAATCACTTGCTGTGCGTTTGGGTAGGAAGGCATGTGTCAGAAAGAAAAGCACAGGGGAAGCACACTCGTCTTTTGAAGGGAGTAATAATACCTAAAAGCTTCTGTAAGTCACTAATGTCACTGTCATAGTTACAGAGACGATTTTGTCTGTTTTCTCTGTCTGGCCTCCTCACATGCTTTGCTTAGGTGTACTGCATGTGTTCTGTCATTTCCAGGTGGCATTTTATGTTTCTCCAGCTTTAGCCCAAGCTGAAGATACAATATTTGATCTATATCAACTACCTGTTTCTTTCCAGTTCTATGTGAAGACCAATATATTTTCTTTTAAATTACTTAATCAGAGTTATATAGTGATGAACAGATATCTGCTTAACAATTAGAAGGGAGAATCAGAAAAATAAATCTAAAAACATACAAGTATGTCTAGATCTGCTTAAGCTCTTTGTTCACCACTTAGATGAGTTAGATACCTCCACTTTTAAGTTACAGGAAAGGAAACAGATGTCATTCTCTATTTCTTGGACAAATATATGAGACGTGGTGGGCCAGCCTTCCAGAGAGCATGCTCCCTCCTCAACATCACACACCATGCAGATAATTTCTCTCAAAGTGCCATCCTTCATTTCTGAGCTTTTTCACCCTACATAACAACAAAAGGCTTTGTTGCAAATCAAAGATGTGAAATTTTCTTTTTGACTAGGACAGCTTGTTGTGCTGGTCAGATTATGCTATGACCTTGCACTGTCTTGGGTCATTACTCTAAGCTGTTTGGTATTTGAACTCTGTCTCTCCAACTGGCTTGTGAGCTCTGATTCTGCATCTGCAGATATAGCAGCTCTCTCTTATCTTTGCTCTAGCTCAGAAAACTTGCATAACACTGCACACTGTGAGCTATGGTTATTCATTCAGTACACCTGCGTCTTTGTGACCAGGCACTTCTCTGTCCTCCAAAAGAGACAGAGGACATCTCCTATGGAAAATTAAAGTATACCTCATGAAATTATCTGGTATTAATCATCCTATCCAGATACCAATCTATATTCTGGATTATTATGCCATCTACTATAATTTCTTTTGTCAGCCCCCTCGTGTGACCTTTTGAGTGAGAAGTCCAGCAATGTATGAGGTCTTTATATTTATTTATTTATTTTCCATGTCCATTTAACAGTTGCTCTTGCTAAGGACAGTTCCTCTCTTTCAGGGGCTTCGCACTACACAAGGGTCTGAAAGTTCAACCACACCCCCTGCAGGATGAGGCTTACATCCTCTTCTGTGCTGTGTGTATTGCTGGAAACTCTCTCATCCTTCGTCTAATAATAAATAATTGCAATAATTAATATTATTAATAATGCAAGATCTAAGAGGGCATAAGCACTGGCAAAACAGAGCATCCAAAAGATTACTGTGAGCATAGAGAGGCCCCTCCTCCCCATCCCCAGGAGACAGAATTATCAGAGGGAAATATCTCGAAACCAATGTAACTTCAGGAGAAAAGTGGTGTTTCTAATATGCTTTTGGTGCTCTATGGAACAACAACAACAAAAAAATCCCATTAATTATTATAATTGTAGATTATTTGTTAGGCAATAAAACTACAGGCAGGGTAATTAATGATTTTAATTTTCAAAGCTTTAGGATACCTAGGTGAAAAGAGTTTGGTGGATTTCAGTCTCAGACTGGAGAGGTCACAGAGCACAAACCCAGCACAGCGAACGTTTCTTTCCACAGTGCTATCTATAAACTGTAGACCAAATAAGACCGAGCAATTAATTTTCTCTGTTTTGTTGCCTGCCAGCAATACTTCAGCATGGAACTCATTCTGTCCAGAATATCTGTGTCCAGACTATTTTGAGCATTGAGTATAATTGGTAAGCTTTCAGCATCTATTTCTTGAATAGATGCATTTCATCCAATAGAAGGGGGTACAAAATTTTACTTTCAAGGCCAAACCAATCATTTTTAGAAAACATCCCAGAAGAAAACTACCTTGCTAGTCTAGAGATTACCATGAAGGTTCATGTTCATATGCGCCCCCCATGTCTCTCCAGTGGTCACAGCCCTTCACTACTGTTTATAATCTTGCCCACAGAACAAAATCTACCACAAAAGGTAAAGCACGTACTAGACATGAGTGGATTTAACAGAGAAACTACAAGCTCCAAAAAAATTACCATGTTATCTTTAGTCTCAGGAACATATGGGAAGACAGGGAGAGACAGAGGCCCTGAGTATGTCTTGGAGCATAAGGTAGCGCTAGGAGGAAGGATGAGGGAGGCAGCAATCCTCTGGTTTTTGGTGGGGGGCAGAAGTGGGTTGCTCCTTCTGTTGAACAAGTCACCGTCGTGGCTCACAAATCAAGGCTGGAATCAGAAAATCTCCACAGCAAATGAAACTCCTGTCTTTTGGGGTAAATATCCCAATTTTCTTATGTACTTCTTGAATCGCTTCCCAACTTCTTCTCCCAACTTCTTCTGAACGGCACAAGGAGAATATTTTTATACACAAACGTGCATTTTGTCTTCAGTAATTAATTGTACCCTTAGAACCCCAACCTCTTTATGCTTTGATCTCATGCTGCATCCATGAATCCCTAACCCCATGCTTCTTCTCCCCTCCTCTGACCTACCAGGAAGAGCTTTTTTACAGTAGAAACTCCTGTTTCAGCTAGCAAAGTGGTAACACTGGGCCTGATTGTCAGCCTTTCTGGGCTGGTGAAGTTTTTATGAAATTAGACATATTTGTCTTGATGTTTAGTAGAGAGCATGAAATTCAAATCTGTGTGTTTGGCATTCCGCAGGCCAGCGCTTTAATATTCAATGACATAACTTCATTGCGGTTTTGACAACACTATATAGGAGTTGTGCTTACCATTGAAAATTAAAGCCACTGAAAGAGTTGACAACAGCAGAATTGTGAATGCTTCCAGGCTCCTGAAGTGATTGTTATTCCAGTTTGTCTAGAAGTGCTTATTGTGTTTGTAATACCGTCAGTTCCACTTAAGGGCTACTTGAAGTCAATGCAATACAGGTAAGTATTACAGAAATCTTTCTTTCTTCCTGAACGTTTATATCTCTGTGGCTCATTTGCATTTTCATTTGCCCATATGTTTATTGATTTGATTATTGCTTGAAATCTTATCCACAGTTAGTGTTTATATCTGTCTATCCTATCTACCAAGATTCTTATCTGGTCCTCGTCTCCCTCATATTTTAGCACCTCAGAATCACTCGCAGGGTTTTATCTTCAGCTCTGAGGGAGGGAAGTGTTGTCTGCGTTCCAGAAATTGGAGATTTGTATGCAAGCCCACGAATTATGAAAACTCTCTATCCTAATTTCCTGTACATGATAGTTACACAGACTGATCTTGCTGTGGTTTCTGCAGTGAAAAGGGATTGTGTACTGAGCATCCAAACTCTGGTCTAAAAGCAATAGCAGTTGAAAACGTTATAAAAATCAACCTCCAAATCATAATAAATTCAAAGTAATGCAACTATAGAGCTAAAAAATTTATATGCATAAAAGTCAGGGAATTAAGAATTTTGCTTTTCCCAGTGACTTTAACATGCACATCACAAAGGAAAATTGTTTGCTCAGATCTACTCTGCTGATCTCATTTCTTCATATTGTATCATGTAAGATCTCTACACTGATATGTAGGACCAAGCTTAAATTTATCCTTAACCAATTTGGGCATGTGAAACACCTCATCTTATCTCCATCATACCTTGCAGTTCAGTGCAAAGCTTTCCTGACAGAGCTTATTTCTCAAGAGTGGCATTAATACATAACCCATGATCCTTTGTGTCATACAAGACCAAAACATTTTAGAAATGAATCTGCAACCTGATTTTCTTATTTTCATTAAATCTTTCCCCTGCAGGCCTGGAGACCCTCAAGGGCAATGGTCAGATGGCAGAGAGTAAGACAGTTATCCAGGTCCTTCTATTAGGAAAGGTGGAGCTTTCAATTGGCTTGGCAGCCCCGATGACTTGTACACGCTGAGGTTCCTGATTTTAAATGCTAAAGTTCTCACTAACTTAATTTAAACTCTTTAAAATTTCAGTGAAAATTTTTACTTAGGTTAATGTAATATCGTACTCTGCCTGACTTTGTTACAGTTATATAAACATTTAAACAATGAAATAAAAGCAATATGTAATGAATATTCACTCTAATGAACAAAAAAAAAGGATTATTTCCCATAAGATGTGTGAAACACATGGAAATAAATTTATATGAACCAAATTCTGCTTGCACTATCAGTGCTACAGGAAGGTAGGAACTTTCTTGTCACAAAGTGCAGGTACCACCTCAAAAAATTGCTTTCATTATATAATAAATTAAAAGAGAATTAGGTTTCCTTTTTCTGATTCTCATATTATAAAGCTGGAAGATCCATGTTCTGAATATCAATTAAAAATAACATTTTTTTAGGTTAGGAATTTTCTTTCCCTTTCCATCCCAGATTTACTCATTGCCAATTTACCTCCGGATACTCTTGTGTCAGCATTACCCTTTAACCTAATAATTTCTTCTTCCTCCCTAGTGCTTATTTCCCTTTCCTCTCACTCCCAGGCATTCGAGAAAGCAGCCAGATTTCTTATCATCCTCCAATATGAAGCAATTCTTGGTTATACACTTGTGCAAGTTTTGGGGTCAATTTCATGTCACTAGTGATTTAGTCTGTGCTAATCACATAAGCAGTGACGGTATCAATGGGAGGAACAGGGCAGGAGCAATAGAGGATTCAACCTAGGTTGACACCACTGTTCAAGATCGAACCTATAGGTCACTGCCTACATCTCTCTACTGAGTACTGGCAGAACCTAGGTGAGCCATCTTAGAGTTAGCGTTTAAATGTGAAAAGGCTAGGTGACCTGAATCCAAGTCCAGAAATATGCCCTGTTTGGCCTGCAGAGCACAGATGATTGTACGTGCTTTTCCATGCATTGGCTTTATTTGGATGATCCATATGAACAAGAGTTCATACAGCCAAGAGGGCCAATGGTATCCTGGGGTGCATCAAGAAGAGCGTGGCCAGCAAGTCGAGGGAGGTCATCCTCCCCCTCTACTCTGCCCTGGTGTGGCCACATCTGGAGTATTGTGTCCAGTTCTGGGTTCCCCAGTTCAAGAAGGACAGGGAACTACTGGAGAGAGACCGGTAGAGGACTATGAAGATGATCAAGGGAACGGAGCATCTCTCTTATGAGGAAAGGCTGAGAGACCTGGCTCTGTTTAGCCTGGAGAAGAGAAGGCTGAGAGGACATGTTGTCAATGCTTATCAATATCTAAAGGGCGAGTGTCAAGAAGATGGGGCCAGACTCTTTTCAGTGGTGCCCAGCAACAGGACAAGGGGCAACGGGCAGAAGCTGGAACACAGGAAATTCCATCTCAACATGAAGAAAAACTTCTTTACTTTGAGGGTGGCAGAGCACTGGCACAGGCTGCCCAGAGAGGTTGTGGAGTCTCCTTCTCTGGAGGTATTCAAAACCAGCCAAGATGCATTCCTGTCCGACCTGCTCTAGGTGAACCTGCTTGGGCAGGGAGGTTGGACTCGATGATCTCCAAAGGTCCTTTCAAACCCCTGACATTCTGTGATTCTGTGAAAAGTAGTTAATGTGTAATAGAGGACCACAGGACTCATTTTGTTGATTCAGAACAAGAGTTAATGGGTTCAGTGTCCTGTCTCTCATAACAAGAAGCTTGTCTGCCTCAAAGAAAATACATAAGCATCAACACAAGACAGAACAGAAAAACAAACAAACAAACAAAGAAGCAAACAAACAAAAATAAACCGAAACCCAAATAAAAAAGGCTATTACAGGTTACTGAATAACCTGCCCCCAAGCAAATATTCTTTTTTAAATCCTCAAAGACGGTAGTTGACAAATACTTATTATAACTCTTGGTATTCATCTTCTCCGAGTATGTGTCTCATCCTTTGAATCATGACATCCTCTAGGAAAAACGGGCTATCCAGCCCTGTGGCCTTAATATTTCCATTTTTGTTATTTCTAGTCCTTTTATTCCTTTCCTTAAGAAGCTGGTCTCTTGCTTCTTGCTGCAGATGATCTCCATGCCAAGTTTTTGCCTCCCAAAACACTGAATTATTTGTGCACAAGCAAAGCGTCTGAAATGGTCTTCAGGCATGAAAAGTACTTGCAATTCCCCAACCACAGATAACTCAAACCTAGAGATTTTAAAGCATTTTCTGAACAAAATAAATCTATTCAGCTCAGAGAGCGAGATGCATTTCAGCCTAGAGAAATCTTCGCCATCCCCAAAAGTTTTTTAAACTGCTAAAGGTTCTAAGGCTACCCTGTAAGGGTCTCGTTCAGAGTTTAGGCAGACAATACTCTCATGAAAGGCACTGGAGCTCTCTGCAGCAAATGATCAAGTTCAGAGCAGCTGAACTCTAGACTTACTGCCCATGAACATCCCTCTGGAGACTTCAAAAACATGAAAGCCTCAGAAATCTGTGTTTTCAATCAACTTCTTTCCAAAAACATTTTAACAGAAAGTGGACGCTCTTTCCCCTTGTTCATGTAAGAGTTGCTTGTGTAGCTTTCACTTTCTTTTTCTCTGTCAATCTCTTCCCAGTGTTTCTACTGGATTATTTTAAATCATCCTGATAGAAGCCTATGAAATCTTGCTCCATAGCTTTTTTTTCCTGTTCAGAGACCTACTGTGGTTCTAGTGCAGAAAAAGGAAGCAGGCTCACATCTAGAGTTCTGGGTCAAGTTCTGGGCTCCCCAACACAGAGACAGGGACATACCACAGCAAGACCAGCACAGGGCCACAAAGATGATGAGGTGTCTGGAGTGTTTGGTGTATGAAGAGAAGCTGACAGAGCTAGGACTGTTCAGCCTGGAGAAGGTAAGGCTCAGGGTGGATCTTATATCAATGTGTATAAATACCTTAGGAGAGGTAGTAAAGAAGGCCCAGTGACAGGACAAGACACAATGGGCAGAAATGGAAACACAGGAAATTCAATTTAAACACAAGAAGAAACTTTTTAACTGTGAAGGTGGTCAAACACTGCAATAAGTTACCTAGAGAGGTTGTAGAGTCTCCATCCTTGAAGATGCTCAAGTCCCAAATGGACATAGGCCTGAGCAACCTGCTCAAGATGACCTTGCTCTGAGCCAGGGGTTGGACTAGAGGAAATCCAGAGGTGCCTTCCAATCTGACCTATTCTGTGATTTTATGATTCTTCCCTGCTTTGAATCCCTAAAACATATGCAGACAGGAAACAGGTTTCAGTCTGTTTTTCTTTCCTGGCACGATGTTATTATTCCACCAGAATGACTGATTCGGTCTTTGGACATCCATCCTTGTGCCCGTATTGTTCAGAAATCTGGGTGGCCCTCAGCTGTCAAATCCCAACTAGTCAACTTTTTCGTATGTGACTTTGTTGACAGTTTTTCTTTCTCAAAATCACAGTGTTAACACATCTTTCATGGTTTTTTGTTGTTGTTGTTTGTTTTTAATTCTTCTTTCAATCAGCTTTAGATCCCACTAATGCTATCAGGATTTTAGTCTTAGTATTTGTGTAGGGCTTGATCCTATCTGTTGCCTTTAATCCTGTGAGTCATTCTCTCAGCATTAATGATTCCTTCTCATTAGTTCACACAAGGTATGCAGGATTGGGCTCAATTCAAAACTCAGAAATAAATCCTGAATTGTTCAGAAAAGAGTCCTATGAATTAGCAGAATGTATTTCATGAGTAAAGGCTGAGTAAATGCTTACTGAATATAAGAAAAGTCTTCTAGGAATACCTGAGCAGTCTTACTGGTTTCAGACTGTTCTCACAGGAGCTACTTGTCATGAATTCTAGTCAGCAAGGTTGCATTTGTATTTCATGTTGGTACATGCATGGTGCTTATGGAAGAAAAAGATCCCTCTTCGGACACCAATCTCCAAGGCTGTGGTTTCCTGTCCAAACACTGACATGTTGACAGATATAAAGCTCCCCATTTCTCAGGCAATATTGTTCTGATCATGATGGTTTCAACGAAATTCCAG
Organism: Anarhynchus alexandrinus; assembly: GCA_008711295.1. Classification (NCBI taxonomy): domain Eukaryota; kingdom Metazoa; phylum Chordata; class Aves; order Charadriiformes; family Charadriidae; genus Anarhynchus; species Anarhynchus alexandrinus. Next base: position 2,892,435 of record VUYV01000015.1, on the reverse strand, counting down.
CTTTATCCCCAATCCATTTTATTTTTTATCATGGCGATTGCCTCCTAGTTTCCCTCAGATTACCTAGTAGCTCAGCATCAATAGACAGTGGTACTAAAGGGAATACACTTTAGTGCTTGTACAAAGACCATCCATCATGGAGAGATGGATTTGGGTATTTTTATAGGATTCTCCTCCATGGTTGGCTGAGTGCTGTTCTGCTGCTGTCTAACATGGGGGGATTATAGGTGTCTCACTGTTGTACCTGCTGCTTTCATATTGCAAAGCAGGCGGGTTATTAATAGCCATTGTTTTCAGCTGGAGCTTTTAAAGCTTGTAATACCAAGACATAGGCTTGAAAGTTATTAAATGAACTGACAGTTCTGCAGCAGAGATGACAGTGTCTAGCTCTGGGCACTTTTTTTTGCCTCAGTTTCTTCTTTTTCCCTGGGTAAGCAGGGAATGCTTTTTCACCATAGTGCTCTCCTTTAGCAGACTTCTTTCTGTGTATATGATTCCAAACAATGCTAATCTTTCTTTACTTCCTTTTTTAACCTTTCTCCATCTTTTATTCTCTGACAACTTATACCCTTAGCATCAGGCTCTTCATCATCTTTCATCTCACTCAGCCTTTCTTGTAGATAACAGCTTTCTATGATGGTCTTCATCCTGAACCTCTTGCCTAGGATTATTATCTGGAGGTATTGCTATATTCCAGAACTTCTTGTCCCTTATTTTCCTTTTTCTTCACATAAAGGCACAGTCCCAGGTTTCACTGATGACCATGGAAACAAAAATTTTCACTTTATTTATATCATGATAGGCTCAGAACTATTTAGAAATGATGTCTTGGGATGATAAAAGATAGTGCTAAGAAAATACCAGTTCACTCATAGTTAAACTTAGGAATGCAGGAGAGAGAAAACACTGCAAATCTGCAGTGCATCTGTGTACAATGCTGTGTGCAGTTCTACTTCTCATTTCTTAAAGTAAGTAAGAGAACTGGATAAGATACAGAAAAAAGGCGACAGGAAAGATCACAGGTGTGAAATAGCAACCGTGCACAAAACTCCTAAAAAGAGGTGACTGAGAGACGATATGACAACGGTCTATGAAAACATTGTTCACTGGATCTTTCAAAATACAAACTAAGGAATGAAATGTAACTGGCAAATGGGAATTTATAAATGAACAAAAGGAAGTAACTCTTGGAACTCCTTGTGACAGGATGTGACTCCTTGATGATCCGAGGGCTGGAGCACCTCTCCTATGAGGAGAGGCTGAAGGAGTTGGGGCTGTTCAGCCTGGAGAAGAGAAGGCTCCGCGGAGATCTTATTGCGGCCTTTCAGTACCTAAAGGGGGCCTACAGGAGAGCTGGGGAAGGACTTTTTACTAGGGCATGTAGTGACAGGACAAGGGGGAATGGCTTCAAACTGGAAGAGGGCAGGTTTAGATTGAACATTAGGAAGAAGTTTTTCACTTTGAGGGTGGTGAGGCACTGGAACAGGTTGCCCAGAGAGGTTGTTGAGGCCCCATCCCTGGAGGTGTTCAAGGCCAGGCTGGACGTGGCCTTGGGCAACCTGGTCTAGTGGGAGGTGTCCCTGCCTATGGCAGGAGGGTTGGAACTCGATGATCTTCAAGGTCCTTTCCAACCTAAACCATTCTATGATTCTATGATTCTATCATAGAATCATAGAACAGTTTATGTTGGAAGGGACCTTAATGATCTTCTAGTTCCAATGCCCCTGCCATGGGCATCTCCCACTAGACCAAGTTTCTCAAAGCCCCATCCAGCCTGGTCTTGAACACTTCCAGGGATGGGGCAGCCACAACTTCTCTGGATAACCTCTTACAGTGCCTCACCACCCTCAGAGTGAAAAATTTCTTTCTCATATCCAATCCAAATCTACCCTCTTCCAGTTTGAAGCCATTACCTCTTGTCCTATCACTACATGCCCCTGTAAAAAGTTCCCCTACAGCTTTCTTGTAGGCCCCCTTCAGATGCTGGAAAGCTGCTATAAGGTCTTCCCAGAGTCTTCTCTTCTCCAGGCTGAACAACCCCAACCCTTTCAGCCTGTCCTCATTGGAGAGATTCTCCAGCCCTCTGATCACCTTTGTGGCCCTCCTCTGGACCCGCTCCAACAGGTCCATGTCCTTCTTATGTTGGGAGCTCCAGAGCTGAACACAATATTCCAGGTGGGGTCTCACGAGAGCAGAGTAAAGGGGCAGAATCACCTCCCTCGACCTCCTGGCCATGCTTTTTTTGATACAGCTCAGGATACGGTTGGCTTTCTGGGCTGCGGGTGCACATTGCTGGCTCATGTTGAGCTTCTCATCAACCAACACTTCCAAATCCTCCTCCTCAGGGCTGCTCTCAAGCCATTCTCCTCCTAGCCTGTATTTGTGCATGGGATTGCCACGACCCCAGATGCAGGACCTTGCACTTGGCCTTGTTGAACTTCATGAGGTTGGCATAGACCCACCTCTCAAGACTGTCAAGGTCCCTCTGGGTGGCATCACTCCTCTCCAGCGTGTCGACCACTCCACACAGCTTGGTGTCATTGGCAAACTTGTTGAGGGTGCACTCAATCCCAACATCCATGTCCCCAACAAAGATGTTAAATAGTAAATGTCATATATACTAAATTTCCCATGGGTTTAAAAAAGAGATGGAATGAGATAAAAATCCGTTGGGAGTTATTGTGCCCAGAGGTACTGCCTTTGGACCAGGAACAGCCTGAAACAAGAAATCTTTGGGGAATATTCTGGAGCAATAGCATTACAGGGTTACCCTTTTCTCATGCAACTTTTCTCACCCTCTAGCTCTTCAGCAGAACTGGTCAGAAAAAATATTTTAAAATGTTTTCCATCAGAAATGTTATTTCAGTAGAAATACTCTATGTGTATGTGTATGCATGTGCATGTATGTGTACATCTGTATAAAGCACTGCTGAAAATTTTGGCTTGAAGTACAATAAGAGAAACTTTGAACATTACATTTTCTGTTTGAACATCGTAATGGAATATTTAAATTTAAAATTTTGAAATACAGTTGAACAAAGAGAATTACTTTACTTCATAGGAAATACATAAAAGTGCATATAATTGCACACATAGACAGAATTTATATATATATATATATTTAAACAAAATGTTTTGACAGGCTTGAAGCCAGCATGTTTATGGATTTTTGTATGGGGGCACTCCTAAATGTTTTTTTCAGATCTTGTATTGATAGTTTCATTGTATTGATAGATTCTTGTATTGATAGTAGCAAAGTTTCTCTGCCATGACATTTTGTATGGTAAAGACCTTGCACTTGTTTCTGCATTTTTTTATTATTACCATATAATCATAGCAGGCAGAGATCATAAGGACCTCACATTATTAAAATATTCCATTTCTCTCCCAGGGTAGGATTATTATCCACACTTACATTGTCTAGTGATTTTCTTCTATCTCTACTTTTTAAAATCCAAGAAAATGGGTTTACTGAAAAAAATAATAAAATAAAATTAGCCATACAACTGCTCAAACTATTTTTATATAACTTTTTTTCTGCTTGAAAATGCCATTTAAGCAAAACCAAACTGTTTCTGGAATGTACTAATTTTGATAAAATTCTCCATGGAAAGTCTTCTAAACAGTTCCAGGTGGTAGTGATAGCTGTGTTTACTGCATTTCTGACATTTCCCTCTCCAAATATTCTCTTTTGCATGAAATTCCAGACTACATTTTGTTCTAAATTAAAATAAAACAAAACAAAATGTGTTTTAGACTTGGAATCTTTCTGAAAGTTCAATTTTCTGAGCAGATCTATATGTAACTTAAAGAATAAAGGGGTTTTCTTAAAGCTTTTTTTTTTTCTCTTTGATTATAAAGAATGGCAACAAGACAAACTGCTTGGCTGGTACAAATATGGGTGACCCTTCACTTGATACCCATGAAAAATCCTTTCCAGAAGGTTTCATTCACCTCCTTATCATTACGAACTCTGTGTAGAAGTTCTTATTCTTCCTACGTGAATCCCTTCCACCCTTGCGACTCATGCAATCTGCCGTGCTGTGGATCGAGTTCACTGGGACTGTGCTGAGCCAGACCAGAGCCCCAGGTTAAAGGACATTGCTCAGCGAGGTTCCCAGACAACACTCCATCATCTCTTTGACCTCTGAGCTTTGCATAGAAATGTTCCTATATTCAAGGGAGATCAGGAAGAAAATCAGGGTGGCACAGATTGTATGAGTACAGACTATGGATTGTGCTAGGAGAGGGGATACAGTCATAGACTGAGACCCCAGGAAGCCTGGCTCAGTACTGACTGCTGCCAGAGAGGGATGCCTCCAGATGAACAGAGACCAAGCAAGCCTGTAACGCGAGCTGGTTCTTTCTCTGGTCTTCTGTGGAGTTCCACAAAAATTAAATCTCTCTCAGAAAAAAAGAAAAAAAAAAAGGAAAAAAGGGGGTGCTGAGAGGGGAAGTTAAAGCTTAAACAAAGATATAGCTGCAGCTACAGAATCACAGGACTCAGACCTAGCTGCACCCAAGGGAGGATGAGCAATGCAGTCTGGTGCTGACACTGTCTAATCTCTTCTTAAAAAGCTCCAGAGCAACAAAGTTTCACAACATTATGTCTCCATCACAATAATTAATGACCTGACATTCAATGAATGATTGTATATCCATTCCCTTTGCCTTCCGATCCTTCATGTGAGATGGGGAAATGTTGTTAGCCTTGCTTCAGAGGGGGCACTTAAAAAATACATGTCTTGGCCAACATCACACAGGAAGGCAGAGCAGAAAACTGAAGCCATTTTTCCTAAGTCCCACCCTCTGATCCTCCTGTCCCTTCACAGCTTGCTTTGCCTCTGAAACAAGACTGTTATGATTATGTTTTCTTCTTCCCTGCTGTTATCAGTCGCTGCCATGAAAAGAACCATGTGACTATTTTTCATTTGGGCTTCCTCACCGCGTTCCAGTGCGAGTGCCCAGTGCCACAGCCCATAGGGACCCAGCAGATCAGGAGCTCAGTCCTGTGATCAGCTGGGAGACACCAGCCACATACAATGGCATCATCGGGTCTCGGGCAACAGCTTCAGAATTAAGTCTAATTCCTCTCCAGCCTTCAGCTGAGGAATTCAGAGAGAGATGAAGTATCAGGGTAGGGGGAGAGGAAAGGTGAGGCATTTTGTCATTAACAATATAGCTGCACTTATCACTTACAACTGGAAGTGCAGATAGCAGCTATTAAAAGATGTACCATTAGTACAAAAGCTCATTACCGTGCTGTAATCCTTGTAAGCATTTGTGACTGATACCAATGGAGTTGGCAGTGTGTAGAGGTTTTTCTTTTTCTTTTTTTTTTTCCTTTTTATTTTTTGTTAAATATATCTGGGATTGAAAAAGGAACCAGAGATTCAGGGATTGAAATATGCTTAGAGAAAATCATGGTTTCAGCCTAATTAAAAAGGATGTTCATGTGTCTATAAAGGGGCTGAAGAGTCATGTGTGAGTATTTTTCCGCATCCTCCAAAAAATGGGACTGAATTCCCATTTATAATAAGAGGTAACATCACCGAGAATGATGTTTCTTAGATTTTTTTTGTTTGTATCTGACTTAATTTTTCAAACCACTTTTGTCTTTTCCTTAGGTCCAGGTTCTGTTGTCTTCCTACCTGTTAATAAGACACTTTTTACTGTCACCCATAGCCCCATATTATTTCTTCTCATCTGAAACAGAGATTTCTGTCTTAAAGAACAATTCCCAATAGAAAATGAGACACTCTTCCAGACATTTGACAATCTTACCCTGAAAACTGCTAGTCTACCATGTTGACCACTGAACTGTTCCTCATGTGACCTATGGTTTATTTCCAGTCACACCACTAACCTCCATTTTAACCGTTGGCAAATTATTTCATTTTTCTGTGTGTTTCAGTGCCGTGGGAAGCCAGGATAAGAACATTTCCTTGTTTTCTTGTTTTGTGGAGCTGTCTAAGGAATATACAAGAAAAAGAGCTATAAAAAGCTAAGTAGTACTACTGGTAGTAATAATAACAATCATAATGGAGCTAAAACAAGCCTGTGTTCCAAACCTTGATGCTTTTTTTTCCTTGAGAATATCACATTACAGAAATAGAAGGAGAAATACTGACAGAAAGGAAGACGGGAAACCAGCATGGAATTGTGTATTTTCTTCTCCTTGTGCAGAAAAATGGATCTGTACAAGACTGGCTACCCAAAGTAATATTTTGTTCGGTCCAAAAGAGAATAGGTGGCAGTTACACTCCGTATTCAGACACTTAGATTCAGGTGCTACAAAACAGGGTTTATATCTGAGCTGGGTAAGTATGCTTCTCTTACAGTCCTTGCAGTTAATGGAGTCTACAGAGTGATTCAGCTTACACCAAACCAACACCAAACACACCAAACAAACAAAAATTTGCCCAGTTAAATAGCCCTGTGTTAATTAGATTTCCACCGACCACAACAAGCGCGCAGGACGTAAGGGTCCATTCAGTTTTCCAAACACAGGCTCCTACTACCGTTTGAGATGTGCTAGGGTATCCTGCAAGGCCTCCAGTAGCCAATTCCAAAATTGTGTGGATTTCTAGTAGATATTACATGATAACGTCCAGGCCAAACACACCTCTGAGACACTCTGAAGACTCTCCACTGCTTCTAGCCATCTACATTTAAGCTGCTCCTTGGCCATCTGTAATCTCCTGCACTGGGGAAATCCGCATCTAGGTGCTTCAGCCTGGACTCAAGAGCCAGCACCCTTGCCAGACTGCAGCCCAGCTGTCTCACTGCTTTATCAGGGCAGTTACCTACAACCGTAAGCAATGGCTGCAGCATTTATGAATTCTCAGACCCAATTCTCAGCTGCCTGAGAGGATGCAACTCTGACCAGCACTGTGAAGAGAAGATTGCAAGGTTGCCTAGAAGAGGAATATCTTACACGCAAGTTTTATCTGCACATAAGTCACAAAGAAAACAGAGACCTCTTGGTTTCAAGGATTCCTCTGCACTGCAATTTAAGATCAATGTGTCAATTGAGTAAAATCACCTTGATTCAGGATGAAAAATAACACAGGTTGTTTTCCATTCTGAGGCCACAAATAAGACGAAGAAGAGAGAGACTGTATGTCCAATATGCAACTGCTTTCTGCAGCACGTTTCTTCTGTCTTCAGGAAAAAAACACATTTTCTTGGTTATACACAAGTCAACTCCAAGGGAATATTTAATTCATGTCACCTTAATGGGTAGAAACACTCTTTATGAGCTTGAATTTCAAACAAATAGTCAAGAGCGCAAGGCTGCCAACACCTGACTGAAAGGCTGAAAGGCCACCACGGGTGAATTTTGGATGCAGATATAAATCTCATTAAATGTATTGATGTATTAAAGCTAATGTTTTGGCCAAAAAACATCCTTCAGGCTCAGCAAAAAGAGGAAACAAGCTGTTCTTTGCAGTATAACAGCTGGATTGTGTCAAAGCCCTGAAACTAGAGTACTTGACAGGTTAGGAATATGTAAGATGGAGGCTTCCCTGTAGGTAAAAACAGTACCAAGAGCTGCACTCTATCGTGCTCTTGAAACAGAAAGAAATAAGCCAAGAGACTGTGAAACTGAGCCCAAGAAAAGGCAGAGAGACAGTGCTTTTTGCACGGACAGCTTCCCAGAATGCTGGACATACAGTTTTGACTAAGGCAACTGACTTTTATTTTTGGCCCTATACTGCTCTAGGAAAGCCTGTGGGTATTGCATGTAAATAGTCTGCTCCAAGAGTTTACCTGGCTTGGATCCCTGAGATCTCAGCTCAGGCCTGAAGGGCACTGCAAGGTCCCAAAGGCTTTCTAATCCCGGAGGCAGGATATGAGAGGTGAGACATACGGTCTGCTCTGATGTGGCTCTGACTGGCATTAACGAGAGATTCACCATGGAGATGGACCCACCATGGGGAAAAGACTCCAGTGCTCCAATGACATCACCAGTGGTCATTGCTGAAACAAAATGAATGGCTTCAAAAGAGACATCATTGGGCAGGGATGCAAATACCCCTTGACAGAGAGCAAAGCCCAGGGGCAAGCCACTGTATGCTCCTCATCTCGCAGCCTGGTAGGTGTGCTCGCAGATCCCCAAGAGCTGTCACTTAGCATCCTCCCTTCCCGACACAGATGGCTCAGCAGCTCTTTCCGCCTTATCGTCAGATCCTGCGGCTCACACTTCTAATAATTCTTATGAGAGTCCTTCTCTTTCCCTCCCCTCAGTCTTTCCCCTCCTCCCCTCATTCCTCTGAATGATTCATGTTGAAGTTAGAAGGATTAAACAATATGTTATCTCAAATACTGGTAATAGCTTCAGGTTAAAACCATGCAGTCTGCAAGAGGCACCTTGTTGCTTAAGTTATGCAGAGACCAGAGGCTGCAGAGCAATGGAATCTTTTTGCAGACTTTTATCATGCCCACTCCTATAATGTATTATAAATCATTACCTTCCCACTCAGCATCCTGGAGCCACCAATATTCAAAAGCATGCTTTTCTTTTCCTAAAAATAAATTAATATATATTAAAAAAAAAAGAAAGAAAAAAAGGAAAGAAAAAAAAACAGCAAAATAAACCTGAGTGAATTTACTCCTCAGAAAAGTGAGCGTCTGAGTAATGGTGTGAATGGGTGCTGTGTGAATTCACACACACAGCTCTGCAGTCACCTCACCGCCCTGCTGCCTGCTACAGCCCAACTTCCTTGCTGTTGGAGTCTACGCCATTCACCCCAGTACTGCTTTATTCTTTATTATTCTGCTTTTTCATCCTTTCCTGCAGCCCTGTCAAAGCACTTGAACTTAAAGTCTAATTCAAAGCTCACTGAAGTTAATAGCGGTTTTTCTATTGACTTCAGTGGATTTTTGATGAGGTCTTCAGTGCTGATTCCCCTAACCATTTTGCCAGCACCCCCTATAACCTGTTTGCTTATACCTAAAGCTCCTTATCTCCTAGGAGCTACAACAGCTTTTAGAGTGGTAATGAAGTCTGCTCCCCATTGCTCCTTCCAGTTCTCACTTTTGTTAGTTCTTGATGAATCTACAACCACAATGTTTTTATTATAAACTTAAATACTTAATGATTGTGCAAAAAACAAAAATGCTATCAATTTCTTTTTTAAAACAAGAAAAAAAAAAGTTTATTGTTTTTAAGTCAATCTCATAGTAATTTGAAGATTACTACCTGGCATTCCAATATCCATGTTTACTTGTGCATTTTTCTTATGGATCCAATTAGTTTTGATATTTTGGGGTGGTTCAAATACATTAGGTCAACTTCTCATGGTTTTTTTCCACATCTCTTCTATCAGAACTGAAAAACAGAAATAATGGTAACACACAGGGAAAATAATTCTTAAAGCTTACATTCCTAGATAAATTTCAAAACTCTGGGAAATCTCATGAGGTAGTGCTGTCATTACACTGCCAAAATTCAGTTCAGGTAAAGACAGTTAAGCAAGTTTGGATATAGATTGCTTAATAAACCCAAGCTGCGAGACATTTTAAGCACACACACACACACACAGAAGATATTCCATATTTTGAAATACTGACTAGCACTTGGTGGTACATAGTCTTAGTCCATGACCAGTCTTTCTACCTGTTTTGGTCAGAGGTGTAACACATTAATAGTGGACACATTGAAAGTGCTGTGCCAAGCGTTAGTGAAGGAGCAAGGGATTGGAGGGTTTCTGTCTCAGACTGATTCACTGGTGTGTGGGCTATTACAAAAGTCTTTTGGCTAAAAGGGCTGGTTAGAAGAGCCTCTGAGCTAGCCCTGTTTATTGCAGTCAAATTCAGCATACAAGGACTGTTTAATGAGACCCACACAGTGAAAGAAGCAGTGTTTCTTAACCATTCCTCAGTGAAAATCAGATGTTTCTAATATCTGAGACAGGTATCTGTATGAAGTTTAAGCCTACCTCTACCTGTCTTAAACTGCTTCAGGATTCCTTTACACCAGGAGGCTTTCCAGTCACCTTGCTATGTCCAAGGTCCAATTACATTTACTGGGTTTTATTATTTCTGTGTTACAACACAGGACAATGACAGAAGGAGGCAAACAACTGACAAACTGTGGCATAATTTGAGGGTTAACATAGTTATTTTTTTTAATTTTGTGTAATGCCCTTGGGCCTATCTCATCCTGCTTAATTTTAGATATTTATCTTCTTTAGACGACTAAGTACCCTATTTCCTCCCAAACCTAACACAGATCGAGAGTGAGAAACCCTTGTAATGTGGTCCAGACCTGGGCTGGAGTCTCAGGTCCCACCATTATCTCTAAAGAAAACCTGGGACAATCCCTCTCCTCACATGGGCACGTCCTCAGACGAAGCGGATGGATCCCACCCGCTGCCCCGCAGTGCCTCCATTCCCCTTCTGTGAAGGGGACTGCCCAGCTCCCGCCTGTGCTGCCTAGTGCTCAGGCACCCTGGCAGCACTGAGCACAGGAGGATTTGGTGTTTCTGTGGTTCTACCTTCCCCCAACGTTTTCTACAGTCTTTTATTTTGTTTTTTAAGTGCTGCAATGCTGAAAATGGATTATTCCTTGTTATGAATTTATACAGCGCCCTAAGGGTCCCTTGATTTGTACTGTAGAGCATCTCATGAATAGATCTCAGTTGGGACCTGAGAGCTATGAAGTGAGGCTGAGCTGTTCACTCTCTTCTAGATGAACTGTGAACAGGGGACTCCAGTGATATACAGAGAGAAAGGCTCACTGCTGAGGGGGAAGTCTTGCAGGAGTCTCCTCTTAAGAGACCAGCTGAGAAAGTGTTCAAAAAGCAATGTGTCTTTCCAAGCTTTTCCTTTGAGCAAATAACACCCCCCAAAAAATACATAATTCCCTGCAAACGAGCCTGTAAAGTTAAGGACATAAAGACCTACTGCAGCAAGCTCAGATGACAGTCAGCCATTCCCATTCCATACAAACATGCTCACCAGCATGTGGCCAAGGAGTATGGCTGAGTGGGTGCTCTCAGAGAGAGACTGTGGCTGGGAGATGATACAACAGTCAATGGTGGAGGCTTGCATCTGCTTTCTCCCTGTGTGATGAAGGAATAAACCCACTCTGCTTACTGACTGCAACCTAGCAAGCCCTGAAAAGTAGAGCTTATCTATTTGGACTCTTTCACACAAGGTTTAAGTTACACAGCTTCCAAATACAAACTAATGGAAGTTTATTCTCTGAAGACATGCCCTAAGTGCTATATACAAAAGCAGTGTTTCATTGGGAGTCAGTCAAGTGAGTTCTTCTTCCTGGGTCTGCTTTGTGTGTAACATTACGTCCTTATTTACTCTCTGTCTCCACTGTCTAACGGGTCTCTAAACTCTTGAGGACATGGGCTGTCTGCCTCACAACTGAGCTCGGTTGTCTTCTTTGGGTATCGATCTTCCTGTAGGCATTCCCTGCTAACATCTCACAGAGAAATGGAGATGCAGAAGGCCAAAATTGGTGTATAATTCCCTGAAAAATAACTGTGCAGTAAGACTACAGTCATACTTTCTTCAGCAGCTGCTAGGTAGTATACAAAAGGCAGTGGCACCTCTTAGCAAAGTCTTCCTAATTATGGATTTTGTTACTTTAGAAAAGCTGGGACTTAGCTTGCCGTACTGTAATCATCACCCCTGAGTGCAAAAAGCTTTACTAATAAAAGGACCAGGTTAACCAGGACAGATAATGAAACAAACAGATAGTGGAATTTAAAGTTTTTTAACTTGTTTGTTTGCTGTTTTGGCTGTTTATTTATGTTGTTTTTAATTATAGTAGAGCTTTCTGCCAGTACTTGGAGGGAGATTATATTTCATCATACCGGTAGTCAGCATAGCTGGCATAGACCAGGTTTCCTCTTTCTCCAGGGAGAAAACAGTTCATGAAGCAGATTGGAGAAAGAGCAAGAAACTGAATTCAAGTCTCTGATATTTCAGATGCTACCAGCCTGTGCAAACTCCAGTCCCACTACATGGAAAGGTAAAGGGAGTGTCTCTTGCATCCTCCCCTCTAAACGCAGCAGAAAAATAACCCAGGGTTACTACTTCTGAAAGGGCTTTTGATGAATGCTGGGGAGCTTAAAAAGGGAAAGAAAAAGATCATCTTGGAGACACGTTGGAATGAGAGTGTCAGGCCCATGTATTGAATACATTCTGGCACAACTATTATCCTCACTAATGATGTTTCCATGAAAACATAAAGATCAAGAAAAGGAAAAGGAATAACAACATCTTTCATTGTGTTGCTGCATGTCTGATAAAGTCATTAGGGAAAACAAGAAAATGGCTTTTTGATGCTGATGCTGCATGAACATGTTTTCTGAAGGAAAATGTTTTCACATTATCCTAAGAGGTGAAAAAGAGGAGACATTATACTCCCAGGCATCCCACACTGAGGGGTGATTTCCCTTAGCCCCACTGACAGAGGGGCAAATGATGATAGAGGTGGGTAAAGGAGTAAAATAATCCTCTTTGTCTGTCTGATGTGCAGAACAGGGAGGGGAATGACTCACGAATGCCAGGGAAAAGTAGAGTCTGCAGAAAGAGCTACAGTGAATCTAGACAGCCAAGCAGTTCACCTGGAGAGATTACTTGAACAAAAAAGATTGTCTTATCGTCATAAAACTGGTACTTCAGAGAACGTGCTTCATTTCCTGAAGCTCACACAAAGATACCTATAGTCCTCTGTTGGGAAAGGCTGTGTTCTAACCCAGACTACCTATTTTCACTATGGCCTCCTTGCAGGCATGGACTGAGGCCAAGGTCTGCAGTTCCCATGTTAGGGAACATCCAAGAAAATTTTGTGCTCTCAGACCAAGCTCTCGGAAGACGCACTGGCTGAACAGAAAAGATGCAGTTGGGACCAAACGCCCTGCAGCCCATCCTTTCCGTGCATGTCCTGAGTTCAAACCTTTGCAGCCAGTTTATATGCTTTGAGCTCAAGCTACAGACACAAACTAGTAGTGGGAAGAGCAAGTCTCCCAGTAATCAGTGTGCTAAAGGGCACTACTGAGATAGCAATTCTACATGAGACCAATATTTACCGTTATATAGACTCCCTCTAGCTTTATATATCTGATCTTTTGTTGGTCTGTAACAGAAACCAGCATCATGGCCTCTGGAATGCGGAATAAATTTGCAGAATAGCTGCTGTGTACGCTTTTTTCTATGCAGGGACTGCTGTTTCATGCATGTACCACAAAAAGGGTACCTTGGCACAGCTCCATGTAATGCAGTCATCCCCTTGTTTTGACTCCATAGCTTGTGTGTTCAATGTGTTGTGGACATCATAGTTGAGTCCTGTAACACTGAAGCTGTGTCTCTTACATACATAAATTAGATCATACCACATCAGGAAACCAATATGTCAGTTCTCATTCTATGTCTACTTTGCTTAGTGCCGCCTTGGAGAATCGTTGGACCTCACTGGGAATGATGGTACTTCACACCAAAAAAGCTGACAGATTTAAAAGGTTTGCTATTTATGGAAATGTATTACCAAACCTAGATTTTCAAGAGCAATTAAAATGCACTCCCCCCCGCAAAAACAAAACAAAAAAATGGATGAAAATTGACTTTCATGTTTCAACAAGTTGGCCTAATTCTGCTATACTGAGTAACCTGAAGGGCAAGGAAAAAACCCCAGCTATCAAAGCATTGGTTGGCCAATTAAACTCAACCAGACAGTTTTTGTTTGGCTGCAAGAATGAGATGTGGATGGGGTGAGGTTGAAGGAACTCTTTTAGGGGATCCAAAAAGAGTTGATCTCATTAACTTTTCCATGGGGGACAGAAGTTTTCTGTGTTATGTTATCTGATGCCCACAGTCCATGCCAGAAGTAACCTCTTTGCCACCTGCAGCTAGCAGGCTCTTTAGATCTTTGAAGGCACAAATTAGCTCTGTCACATTATAGGGGGCTCTAGGAACAACTTTTCTTTAAAGCCATTTTACCTTTTATTTTTTCCCCCTTTTTTTTTCCCCAAATCAAGCCTTACTTTCCTTTCTTTTTTTTCCTTTTTTTCCTTCATCTTTAACCCCTTTTCTTTGCCTTTTCTTTTTTTTTTTTTTTTCTTCAACCTCATTTCGAAGGTCTGGCAGCTCAGATCTGTAATGGGTTTTCCTGCTGGACAGCTTTATAATTGGGACTGCAGAGTTCTGAAAGCATGCCAGATGTGTCGTCATCAAACAGCAAAGCCCTCATTAGAGCCCAAGTTGTAAGTGCATGTGTATGTTTTCAGAGGAACTTTCCCGTTAATGGCTAGTAGGTGTCCAGGAGCAAAGATCATTGTCTCTTTTGTAGCTGGCCTTTAAATAAAGGATTTTTCCTAGTGAAGCGAAATACTTTCCTTTGTCCCACTGTGTTTTCCATTGTAATAGGGACTTGTCTATATCATTTGGTTTCTGAAGTGGTGCTTGATATGACAAGAAACTACTCTCCAAATGCTAATTGTCCTTGGGTTGCATTATTTATGCAGGAGAAGCAAAAGTGGGATGTTCCACTTTTTTTTCCCCTCATAAGTGTTTCTTTGATTCTTCAACATGATAGAGCAACCTCTCCCTTCATACTGCACATGGCTGAGCTGTAATAGTCATCCACAAAAGATTAATTTTATTTTATTTTATTTTTTAAAAAGAGAGGGTGGAGTGCTTAATGATGTCTAATAAAATAAATAAAAATTTCATTATGAAGAAATCTGAGAAGATTGTTCTGATGAGCTTGTAACGGAACAGAATGTACAGATATTTCCATTTCAGTACAACCTTTTTTGTATCATTTTAAAGCTGCTTATAGTGTGTAAAATCAAACAACATGAGCATTACAATGAATCATTTCACTTTCTTTGAAAAAGCAAGTTTCAAATAAAAATCATTATTATTTCAGAGTCTCATTCCCAAGTAAATTTCACATTTCCTTTGTTATTATTATCTAGTTAAAAAATGTAATTTCCTGTGAAACAGAAAATACATTTGCAGCCAGGCTTTACTTTTAGAAGTAAATTGGTCAAAATGTGAGTGGACAATTTTGTACATACATGAAGTAGGGTTCTTGTCATCTACTGTTAGACATGAATAGTCCTGAGAAAGTATCTAGACTATCTCTGTGATCTGAGGAGAAAAACAGGTGCCAACAGAGGATTAATCTCATGAACCTTAGAATAAGATGAAGTTCTGGTGAGAGGAAGCTTACCATCCTGATACTAGGTATATATTCTGTTTCTTCAGCCCAGAAATGCAAAGAAAGGATAAAAGTGGGAAAGATTTTGTTTTAATAAGAATATAGGACAGGAAGGGTCCTGGGTAGTTTGTTTTGGTTCTTTTCTTATTATAATTCTTCTGAAAACTCAACAAGCTTCATGTTACTTGTATTCCTGAGTACCCAGTGCTGATGTTCTGGACCAGACCCCACACTCTGTTTGGTGCTGTATAACAGAAATCAGACTGTTTTTACCCTGTCACTAAAAGCGTACAATGCCAAATGGCAAATGTGTGAATTGCCAGGTAACAGTGTAAATTTCAGAAACCTCAGCTAGATTTAGTTTTACTGATTAGTACATATTAAATACAAATGAAAATGTCATTCCTATCCTCAGCAACCAGAGCAGGCAGAACAAGAAAGGGTATCAGTATAGAAGAGGACATGTGTCATTCACTCGTCCCACATGATCCTGATTCTGACCTCAGTTGTAATACAACAAGACTGCTCTGTAATAATTTTGGACTCGCACACAACAGCAAATAGCACCAAAAACTAGACTATATTCGTTAATAAAAGCATATGTGCGATTCACAACAGTGGAAAATATGGTCCATTTCTTTTGTTATCATTGTTTTTTCTCTCTTTGCTTCTCTCTTCTGTCCTTTCTCTGTCCTCTTTCTCTTCATCAATCTGGTGGTGATTTACATCATTATAATTACATGTTGTCTCCTGGTTACTAATAATTCCAATAACCTGTCCAGCAATACAACAAAAATTATTAGCTGTAAAATGTTGCTCAATACAAGGAGAAACATACTTTATTTNTTAAAAAAAAAAAAAAAAAAAAAAAAAAAAAAGAAAAAGAAGAAGAAAAAAACAAATGCTTACACAAAGAAAGAATGAAAATACAAAGAGGAAATCCAATACAGTATATTAACTCACAAAGAGAAACAGTGAGTAAAGTGCTGGGCTTATCATTGACTGAAATGAAAAAAAGATTACCCAACAAATCTATCCCTTCTGTTGATGCAGAGCTTTTCATAGACTTGCACCAGAAATTAATCTGGACCTACAAAATTACTTGTATAAAAGAAACACTAACAAGAAAACCAACAAATCATTTCAAGATGCAATTATTTCATTATTTTATAGCTATATAAATACCAAGATTTAACTTCTTGCATCATATTTATTCTTGGCATTTGTCGTAAGGAGTGGCACTTTTTACCTTTCTGTTCTGTTGAGAAATTCAGGTTTTAATGGTGGAAAAGGTGTCCAAAAAGCCCCTCAAATTTCATTCTTTTTAGAAAAGCAGGTCCTTTTAATAAGTATGAAACACTTTGTAAATTTGGCCCACAGTGCCGTAATGGATTCATCCACAGGTCTTTGCTTTATAACATCAAAGCATGAGAGATTTCCGAAAACAAATCGGTGAGAGCTGAATCCCAGCTCCATCAAAAACAATGGCAAATCTCCCAGTCATTTCAGATGTTTTGTCCCAAGCACCTTAGCATCTTACATCAGGACTCTGTGTGGTAACATTTTCGCATATCAGAATCTACCAAACTGAGCATCCTCTGTCTAATACTGACAATTAGTGGCTGCCCAGGAAAGGTAAACATATAGCAGCATTTTGTCAGCATTCTCTTTCAGTCTGCAATGCTGACTGCAATTTGCAGTGCAGAGATATATAAGATAAGGGGTGGCTTTTCTGTGTGTTAGCCTTGATGGCTTTTTCTTTCATAAAAGGCTTTTTACGAACCTATACAGTTATTTAATCTCCAAATGTTCCTGCAGCAAGGAGTTCAACAATTCGTCAAGCTTTTAGTCTTTACAATCAGAAGAATACCCTTCATTTGTTAGACTTGCATTTGCCTTTTACTGATTACATTTGATGTCCTCTATTTTTTGTGTTGAAAATATGGTCGTGAAAGGTAATTTGTAGAGCATGAAGTCTGAAAATCTTCCTGTTGACCTCCATGTCCTGTGGATCAGGCTCATAATAATTTCTGCTATAGTACCTCACAAGAGGTCCAGCATTAATATACAAAAGAAAGCTCAGTACTCATCATTCTTTGTTTCTAAGACTGACTCTTCAATTAGAGAGAAGTAGACACTAGCTGAGGAATAGTACTATGCTTTGCAGGCAAATAAACTGCAGTGGCTATGAGATGGTGGAGTTCAGGACCATGAGAGGAGGTAACAAAGTAAACAGCAGGATCACAAACCTGGACTTTGGGTCAGCAGACTTCAATCTGTTCAGGGACCTGCTTGGAAGAATCCCATTGGATGCAGCCCTGGAGAGAAGATGGGTTCAGGAGAGCTGGTTAATTTTCAAAGATCACTTCCTCCAAGTGCTAGAAAAATCCATTGCAGCTAGCAGGAAATCCCTGCATGGATGGACAAGAACCTTCTGACAAAACTCAGATATGAAAAGCAAGTGTGCAAGAGGTTGATGCAGGGTCAGATGACCTGGAAGGACTATAGAGACTGAGTGTGTAGCTATGGCTTCAGGAAAGCCCACTTGCAGTTGAGTCTGGCAAGACACATAAAGGGTGACAAGACCTTTTTTATCAACAAAAGGAAAACTTCTAGAAAATTTAGGCCTGCTTCTGAATGGGGCAGGGGACTAGCAACATGGTAAAGGCTGAGGTACTCAACGCTTTATTTGCCTTGGTCTTTACTGGTGAGATTTGACATCAGGAATCCCAAGACCCTTGAGGAATCTCCAGGAGTAATGGGAAAGTCTGGGCAAAAATGGTTTACTCTTGGTGGAAGAGGATCAGGCTAGAGAACATTCTAATAGACTGGACATACACAGGAACATGGGACCTGATGGGATGCACCCAAAATTGTCCTGGACAATGTCATTGTGAGACCACTCCCAAATAATCTTTGAAAGGTCATGACAATTGTGGGAGAGTCCTGAGGAAACAAATATCACTCCTGTCTTCAAGAAGGGCAATCAGGAGGATTTGGGGAACTGTAGGCTCGTCAACATTTTGTCTGTCCTTGGGGAGATGATGGAGAAAATAATCATGGAAACTACATACATAAAGGACAAGAAGGTGATTGGTAGTAGTCATCATGGATTTACAAAGGTAAATCAAACCTGACAAACCTGATAACCTTCTATGACAAAAAGACTAAGTTGTTGGATAGGGAAAGAGCTGTGGATTTTGTTTCTCTTGACTGCAGCAAGGCTTAAGACATCGCCTGTGACTGACAAGCTGATGAAATGTGGGCTGGTTAAATAGACAATGAGGTGGCCTAAAAGCTGCCTAACTGCTGTTCTTAAAAGGTCTGTGATCAGCAAAGTCTATGGAGGCCACTTGCTAGTGGTGTATCCCAAGGGTCTATAATGAAGGTCAATACTATTAAAATCTGTATTTTGCTGATGGGATAATGCACCCCCAGCAAGTGTGCACATGACAGGCAATGGGCACAAATGGAAATAAGGAAATTTCCTTTAAACATAAGAAGAGACTTTTTAACTTTGAGGGTGGTCAAACACTGCAACAAGTCACCCAGAGAGGCTGCATAGTCTCTGTCCATGGACATACTCAAAATCCCTCTGGACATGGTTCTAAGAAACTTGCTAGAGGTGACCCTTATTTGATCAGGGGTGTTGGACTGGGCAATCTCTAGAGATCCCTTCCACCCTCAGCTGTTTTGTGATTCAGTTAAGTTTCCAAGTGCGCAGGGGCTTGTGCTACCAATTTTTTTTTCTACCTATATCTCAGACATAGGTTAAGGGGCTGGGCAGGGGATAAACAGACCACATAATATGCTCTGGAGTGTTATTAATCCCCAGTTCATAAATGTTAATGACTTTCCAGCTCATGGCTAATCCAGGCAGATAAAAGTGGTTTTGAGATTAGAAGATAAATTCTTACCTTCATGGCAAGCCCAAAGGACTCCGAAGCATTTGGGAAAATGACATGTTAGCATCAACACCAATTCTGCATCAGAATGCACCCGCACAGATTTATGTTCCTGAGAGGCATCCCATTTATCACATGATCTGTGCTGCAAGATCCCTCTTTACATAGGTTTTTCCACAAAAGTTCAAGCCATGTTAAGACTGAGAATGTAAAGAGAAAACATATCAAGAGACACTGTAAGGTGAAACGACAGATACCTCCTGTGCCTGTTCTTTCACCGCCCATTTCAAATCCTTTCACTTGTTACTTTGCTAATGTGGACCATGTTCTTGCAGTCCCTCAGAGACCCCTTTGTACGAACCAGGAGAGTTTGGAAGACACACAGGTTTTATGGTCTTCCCTAAGCAATCTGAGAAGCACAAGTGATAAAAGTTCATTCAGGAAGACATATGGGGGTCTATTCATATCTGAATATACATTTAAGTAATAACTAAATAGTGGTAATTTTATCCAAGAAAAGTTAAAATTTCCCAATAGTTTATGTGGAAAATCGGAGAGGAGAGAGATATCATGTTGATATGACAGGCTGCACCAAAAGAAGCGTGGTCAGCAGGTCAAGGGAAGTGATTCTGTGCCTCTACTCCGATCTCATGAAACCCCACCTGGAATACTGCATCCAACTCTTGGGCCTCCAACATAAGAAGGACATGGACCTGTTGGAGCAGATCCAGAGGAGGGCCACAAAGATGATCAGAGGGCTGGAACACCTCTCCTATGCTGAACACCACCTAGGCTGAGAGAGTTGGGGTTGTTCAGCCTGGAGAAGAGAAAGGTCTGAGGAGACGTTATAGCTGCCTTCCAGTATCTGAAGGGGGCCTACAGGAAAGACAGGGAGGGACTCCTTACCAGGTAGCGTAACAATAGCGTAAGGGGTAATGGTTTTAAACTGGAAGAGGGTACATTTAGACTAGATATTAGGAAGAAATTCTTTACTGTGAGGGTGGTGAGACACTGGAACAGGTTGCCCAGAGCAGCTGTGGATGCCTCAACCCTGGAGGTCTTCAAGACCAAACTGGATGGGCCTTTGAGCAACCTGGTCTAGTGGAAGGTGTCCCTGCCCATGGCGGGGGGTTGGAACTCAAAGATCTTTAAGGCCCCTTCCAACCCAAACCATTCTATGATTCTACAATTGATGCACATTCAATCCATACTTATTTATATGCATGTGTCTATTTTTTGTGAATATATACAAACACATGCAGATACATATAAATATGCACATGCATACACACAGGAAAAGAAGAAATATGCCATGCAAACATTTCAGAGTTATAATTAATGCTTATTCAGACTACTACTTATGTGGTTTTGTGCATGTTTGAGCATTAGGGATAAGGTTTTTCAATATTTTCATATTTTACCTTCTCCTGTGTCTGTCAAGAAAATAAATGTTTTGTTGGGATAAAGAAAGAAACATGAAAAAGTACCACAATAAAATAAAGGCATCCCAAACACCTTAAATGCCCAGGCCCAAGAACTGGTAACACATGAGAGGCTTTGGTTTGCTGCACTGCAATTTTAGGGAAAGATACTGTGATAATAATAATGAGAGGTCAAATTCTTGCGCAAATGGCCATATTTTCGACATGCTTATCAGTACACTGTTCATGCAAAGTTCAGAGCTGTTTCTGCTTTTGGATTGCCAGTTAATCCCAAGATTTCTTTTTTTTAATTATTTATACATGAGCCGCAAGAGAAGCAGGGTTGATGGAGAGTAAGGATCATCTAGGGATCTGGAGATGTTTCCTATTTAACCAAACAGACTAAGGAACTGGGACAGAAACTGAGGCTGCTCTCTGCAAAGTACTATGAGTAGGCCAGTTACAGGTTTCCAGATAACCTTACAAATGGCTGTTTCTAGTAACCCAAGCCCACTGCAGCCCATCAGTAGATGTTAATTCCCTAAATCTTTTGTCTTTGTTGTTTTAAGTAGGAAAAATTTGCCAGGTGTAAGATGAAAGGTTGGTTGCTAACCATAAAATATCCATATCTTTTTTTTTTTTTAATTTTAGAATATGTTCTGCACTATAGAAGCCTGTCAAAACCCCTACTCTTTTGCATGTTACAACATTTATTCAAAGTGATATATTAGCAATTGACAAGGTTGAAAGTAGTATATCTGGAATGGCTCAATCCTGGAGACATTCCCAGTGATTGTAGGAAACGGAAGTTCATCTGAACCAGCTACAGCCAACACTAACAGTCTGTTAACTGAATATCCTGATTATGAGTATTCTGGTTTGTCTGGAATAGAAGCTAAAATGTAAGGAAAATTCATAAAAGCCTCAAGGAAAAATTATGTTGCTTGCAGGGCTCAGAATAATAAAAAAGAAAATTTTTCAAGTGTAGTAGGAGTAAAAGAGATCCTAAGAGTGGAATATTTCCATTACTAAACAGTAATAGACAAAATGATAATAAGGATGCACAAAAAGAGACATTTTCTATGAAAAGTTAGCTTTCATATTTGAAAGAGGCAATGTGAAGCACTTGTATCAGATGAGGTCAATGAAGTACTTTTCAGTCCAGTAGTAACTAATAAAGATACAGAAATATTATTTCTAGGCGTAGACATTTACAAATCAGGGGGGCTGAAATTCTCATCTCAAGAACCTGAGCGTGGGCCTTAAGTGCCTATCTTCCTGTTAATGTGAATTTGTAATAGTTTTTTGGAAAAAAAAACACCCAAGCATTCTAGAAAGATAACACTATTGTTCCATTATTAAAAAAAAAAAAAAAGTTAGATGAGAATTCTGGGTAAGACAATGGAAAATTTTACAAGACACTCAGCAAATAGAAAATTAAAGTGGGAGAATATAATCAAAACCAATAATAATAATAAAAAAAAGGTTTTATGGAAAATAGGTCCCATAAAGCAAACCTGATTTTATGTTTGGAGGTGCTTACAATTGCTTGGTAAAAGTAATTCTACTACTATGTTATACATTATATTATTCCTTATTTCAGCACACCATTTTGATTAAAAATATGTACTTTGGAGTATCAATAAAGCACACACAGTTCTCTCTCCTAGCCTCAGAGCTGGTCAACTGACAGCTGTGAAAAAAATTTTTGTTATTAATAGAAAATCACCAGTTAATACTAGAGAACCCTTTGAGAAAGGGTTAATGCTTATCAACATTTTAAACAGGGAGCTGGAAGGAAATACAAAATCATTACTGATAAAATTTGTAGATGACATCATATTTATCCTTCCATTAACTGGTAGAAGGATAAATATTAACGATATCCAAGCAGCTAAACAAAGGCATCTGGGTTACATGGTAAACTGGTCCCTGCCACCCATGATGTTTAGTTTTGCTGTGTTTGGTTCTCTAAATGCAATTATATATATGGGAACAACATATACACTGCAGACACAGAACGAAGCACAGGATGCTGAAAACTGAAGACTTTGAAAAGCATAAGTGTAACAATGGTTTTAAGAGTGGCACTGATAGAAGAGAAGCTTGTGTGATCCTGGGATGCATAAATAGGGAAGAAGGGGGAAGGACTGAAGAAAATATTTTATTTCGGCATTCAGTGTTCATAGGACTGATAGCAGAATATAATTGTGACATCTGTGTGAAGAAAAATAAGGAGTTTATTAAAAAAAATGAGCTGGGTGCAGAAAAGAGCCATGGAAATGATTTCAGGTCCAGAGAAAATGCTTCACAGAGAGAGGCTTAAAGAGCTCAATCTGTTTAGCCTATTAAAATGAAGACTGAGAGGTGACTGCAGTACAGCGTATCAGTACCTTCACAGGGGAAGAACGCTGGGTATTAATGGGCTCTTTAATCTAGCGGGGAAAGGCACATCAAGAACTAATGGCTGGGAGCTGAAGCCAGACAAATTCAAATTAGAAATTAGGCACAATGGAGGAGATGATTAACCAGCGGCACAAACTACTGAGGGAAACTGTGTTTTCTCCATCGCTTGGTATCTTCAAAATCAGAAAAGGCCTTTTTTCAGATGTGTTTGGGCTGAAATTTTATTTCTTAAGGAAAAGGCATAGCTCAGCACAGGTTTGTGCATGGTCAAGGTTGTACAGGTGGGTGGGAGATATCTCTTGACACGCATTGAGATGACCAAAATCTGAGTGAACGTACTTAGCACAGTGATGACTGAGCTAATGAATCTAGCCCCTTTATTACTGCTTCAGTCTCAGCAGCCTCATTTTTGTGCTTTCCAGTTGGCACAAGGAAATGCAGCTTGTCTTTTTTCTGTGAAGCACCCTAAAGAAATACCATTTCTTGTAAATGAGGAGATGTTTTATATCCCTTAAGAGATACAGTATTAACATACCTTTGTCCCGGTACAACATCAGAAATTTTGTTTCTGAGTTTACAGTTCACAGAGCTCAGCCTGCCAATTTTAAGGGTAAATATTCTACTTTAAAATATATATATGTGTGTGTGTGTGTGGTAAGTAAGTAATTGAGTTCTAGATCTCTTTTCTGAGTTTTTTTGTTCGCTTTGGTTTGGGTTTTGTTGTTTTTTTTTTAATTAAATTCAGAGAAAAATAGGAGACGAAACACAAAGGAACTAGAAAACAAAAGTATTACAGGTGAATGTTTCTTAAAATTCATCAAAGACCATAACAGACAGAGCTGCCTCCTTTATGGAAATCTTCACTAAGCGAATAAAATGTTAGCTGTGTTCCTAGAGTTTTGGATTTGTGAAGCCTAACATCCTGAATACAAGGGCTACAGCCATTTTCTCAACCAAGGCATGTACCCTGCATACCGGCCTGGAAGCTCTCAGAGATAATGGTTGCCTACAGACTATGCCAGATGCAAGGTTAACCAGGAACTGAGGGGAACTTCAACATAAATGACATACTGAAATCATCAGTCACAGCTGTTCATTGTCAATAAATGAACCACAGCTGCAGTCCCTTCCTTTAAAACTGGTGGTCTATATGGATTGCATCTTGTGAGGTTTTGTAGTTGCTGTAGTTATTCTATGTAATATGTCCTCCTCCTATTATTGCCACATGGCTTTTTTTTTTTTCTTAAAACAATGACGGTGATGAGGGTATTTACCATCTCAAATAAGAACCCTAATCCATGTATATCAAGAACTGCATGCCTATCTTTTGGAAAAGATCCCTTATTCCAGAGATCCTGCAAACGGTAGCGGAAATCAACAGGTTATTACAAAAAAGAATGCACAGAAGGAACCGATGGGATTATTTTGATTAATGTAATCAAAAATGGGAAAACATTGTTTTGCTGTTGCTTAGGCCATTTCAAAATTTATTTATTAGTAGTGTGTGCTTTTTTTTTTCTTTAAGAAGAGCCCCGTTCTTAGTATCTGGAATTGATACTTTCAGAGTTGATCGCTACACTGCATCTTCCAGCAGATCTGTTTTCTTTTTTTTTTTTTAAAATAAGGAGAATTTAAAGAAGTAGAAATAAACAAATATGTACTTCTAGTTTACGTGTACTTCTTTGTGCAAATTTAAAGAAGAAATGCACTCCCATTCAAAAGTTGCTTAAAAATTAATTCAGTGTATTTGTGAATTAGTCCAGCTGTTTAATTAGTTTTTAGAAGTGTTCACTGTTTACGGTTACCATTTTAATGAATGGTAGTATTTATTACATTTCAGATTTGTGGACAAGCAAAGTGTAAATGGATCTGACCTCTTTTTTCTTCTCTCTCTGCATTAGAAGGGATTCTGTTTGCAGAATGGCTTTTTAAGATAAATAATGTTTTTTCCCCATTTTTTTCCAGTATTCATGGTAAGCCATTTGAAACAATTTATGTCAAGGTTACAAAGAAACGGTAAACATCAGATCATGATGGGAATATGATTATGTCTGGAGTCCTCAGTTTGGTCTCAGTCTCCTCTGAGCTATGCCCAGACCAAACACATAATGCAATTGTGGCACCAAAGACTTTACAGCTGAAGTAGAATTTACTATTGTCAGACCTTATCCAAAGGCCAGCGTTTTCTACAGGAACAAATCTTTGATATAAAAGGGTTTGGATCAGGATTTCTATATTACAATTACAAGCTTTACTTTTGTGAAAAGCCTTTGTGCAACATGGACCCTCAAGAATACATCTGCAAAGGGCTAAAGCTTAGACTGAAGAGGTGAAAAAAATTGAAGGGTGATAAATGTTATCAACAATTATTTTTTTATTCGGCTTTGTTTAAATGTCTCAGGATTTTCAGTAGCACTGGAAAACACTTGAATCAGTTTCTCCTTGTTTCTAGCCTGTTTCACTTTATAAGCCCTCAGGGGTGTAAATATTCCAAGGACTAAGGCGCACCCAAATGCATTCCTGAAAAACGAAGAACTGGTTTAAGTCTGAGAACTTCTGCCTGAGATTACCCATGCTGCACCAATCTGATGTAAAACCCTTTGAATTGCCCTGAAGAGAAGGTGATGAAACCATATGCACTTCAGTAAAAATTTGCCTAGAATGCTCAATTTTACATGCATTCCAATCAAATAAGAGAAAGTTTTATAATAGTATTACTATTTTAATATTTTAATTACTTTGTTTTAACACATCATTCATTGTATAGAACACAAGGAGCAAGGAAGAACAGTCTGTATAGGGGATTGTGGAACTACTTCTATTAACCTTAAGTTTTATTTAAAAAAATATTAGAAAATATTAACAAAATAAATGAATTACAATAATTTGACAAAGTTTCTTTTACAAAGATGAACTTTCATTGGCAGTAGCGGGTATTATAACAAGCAGAACAGCTGCAAGGCACAGTTTGGGCAGTTCAGGCTGGACAGTGGGAAAATGTCCTCTGTCGGGTATTGTGCAACCTTGGAGCAAATCACCCAGGAAACTGAAGGAGTCTCCATCCTTGGATGCTTTCAAGATCAGCTCAGCCATGCCTGACCTAATACAATGCTGGCAACTGTCCTACTTCAAATAGGCAGCCAGACTGGAGACCTCAAAAGATGTCTCCCAACCAATATTTTTATGATTCTATAAGTTGCTAAATAATTGCAACATGTAATGGATCGCTTCTTTTTTCAAACTGTATCTGTTAATTATGGTCCACTAAGAGATCTGAAATGTTACGTAAGAGCACCATAATTTGTATATTAAAAACTCCATGCCCTTTCAATTCAGTACTCTGTCCCTTATATTGCTTCATAGAAAGCATCAATATTTTTTCTGAACACTTACTAAATATTCTGGACTTACAAGGAATTTCTAAGACCGATGAAAAAAACTTATTATAGAATCATATAATCATTTAGGTTGGAAAAGACCTTAAAGGTCATCAAGTCCAACCGTAAAGGTAACACTATCAAGTCCACCACTAAACCACATTCCCAAGTACCACATCTACCTGTCTTTTAAATACCTCCAGGGATGGTGACTCAAGCACTTCCCTGGGCAGCCTGTTCCAATGCTTTACAACCCTTTCGGTGAAGTAATTTTTCCTAATATCCAATCTAAACCTCCTCTGGTGCAACTTGAGACCGTTTCCTCTTGTCCTATTGCTTCTTACTTTTACATGTGTTTGTTTTATTTTATTTTGATTTTACAAAAAAAATAAATTGTAGTCTGGATAAAAATAAAGTTTTAGTGTCAATTTTATTATGATACCATATTTTGACATATTTGAGAATGAAACATAATGGCTTTTCATTTCCAAAATCTCATTTTCTGTAATTCCCATCAAAGATTAGTCCTTTCCTTCCTGCTGCATCTTCAAATGAAAGAAAAGTGTAACTTTTTTAGTTGAATATTTTCTTCAATCTTCAGTTTGTGGTTCTTTTCATTTTGTCCATGTACATATGAATGAAAATAAAGGAAAATAGTGAAAACAGTTTCACACTGATACTTTTTCCTCCTTTCCAACTCTGGAGTTTTCTATTTCAGCCTTCAAGTAAAAAACAAATATAGAATAATGGGTATTCTTACTCTTTTATCAATCAGTTACTGATTGCATTAATCCAAAATACCACTTACTGAACCAGATTTCACAAAGACTAGTTTTTTTACGAGACTGCCTTGGAATGTGACCTTAAACATCTGCATCCAACTTTAAAAAAAAAAAAAAAACCAACATGGTAGTACTTTCCCAGCACAATCTTTCAAAATTTGTAAGTATAGAATGCTTAATACGATATAAAGTTATTTCTAATTTACATCAGTAAAACTCTCCTAAATACAGTGCTTTTGCTGTGATTTACACCACTGTTGCTGAGCTCTGAATCACAACCATGTCTATATTTATGGTTTACACAGTCCCTGTGGGTGTATGTAATTTTTACAGTTGAATAAAAATAGCAGATCCCTACTTAAAGGACCTTATCATCATAGATCCTTAATTACAGCTATGTTAAAGTAACCTCCATGGCGGCCCATGAGCCAAAGTAACAATAAATAAAAGTGACTGTAAAGTGAGTAGCTTCTTCCAAAGGGAAATGTCAGCCTGCACATGGAAATGTCACCAGTGCAATAACATTTCCTGCTGCAGCACAGGGCACTGAGCGGGAACCGAGCAGAGAGAAGAGCTGGTGTATTTGTGAAGGGGCTGTGGACAGACAGAGCTGTCTGTCCTCTGGGCAAAGGAGTAGAAGCTGCCGGGTGGGTGATCAGAGCTTCCCGTGGAGAAGTGGACTTCCAGAGTGAGCCAAACTGCAGACCCTGGGCTTGACTGCTGGAATAAGGGTACTGCGCCACTTTGACAACAACGCCCCTTTAGGAGATATTTATTTTAATTTAGACCCTGCACACTCTTCTCTGGAAGCAGGAGAGCTTTTCTGTCCCCAGATGAGTTCCTGTTTCTGCAGCAGTTGCCTCAGTGCTGTCAGTCAAAAGAGAGTGGGCTTACAAAATCTTCACATACCTCTGTCTTCTGGTTTAGGTGGTCTCAGATGGCTTTGTCTGGTAGGATGAGAACACTGTGGCAGAAACCAGTTATCCTGCAGTGGAAGCCTTGTACAAAAAAAAAAAGGAGCAGGAAACCTCATTTTCCTGCAGGCAGTGAGTGTATCTGCAGTACTTTGTTTCTTTCTAAGACCCTGCTTGCATCTCCTATAAACTCTAAACCGTGGTTTTGATTTTGCTTTGGATCCAGTTTGATTTTGTCGAGTCTCCAGCAACGTGGGCTGCACACACAACCCTTTGGTCCTGGGTTTGCTGTAGCAGAAGCCCCTGGGTCAGTCAGCTTCCCCCTCTTGCCTCTCATGTATCCACCTCTTGGGACTTTAGATCTCTAATCCCTCGTTATTTTTTTTCTTTTTTTTTTTTCCAGACTGTGGTCTTCTTGCTTCATTTGTTCAATCTGAAAGACCATACCTAATGCAGTAGCTGACTTTAATGAACTGCGATTATCTCTGATCTCAGAGCAGCTGTAAGAGCTCTTGGTGTAGTAATACCGATGTACAGACCACTCAAACCTCAAGGAGGAAAGGAATCTGCTGATCCTAAGCAGTCATCAAACTCAGTACGTGTAAAAAGCAGTAACAAGGCAGGTGAAATTTGGGGAACCATCTATGACATGGACTGAAACATGCTTAGCCGCAACCCTAAGGATGACTGTTAGTTTAGCTAGTACGGGGGAGTGGGACTTACACAGGGATTTCCAGGCGAAGATACAAATCTGTGCAGTGGAACCTAAACACTATTGCATTGTACACTACATGTAAATGACAAATAACACACCCTGACCTCTGAACAACTGCATAAGGCATACGATTCCCTCTGCAGATGGCTTTAGCAGCAAGTGCAAAAAGATTTGCTGGGACTTTCTTTCCTTTCTCTCCACTAGCTGAACTGGTTCAAATGTGCAGTGAGAATCAGAACCTGTGCTTAAGGGAAAACCGAAGGGGAAATCAAACTGAGCAAATGCCTCTGACTCTACCCCTCCAGCCTGCACCACATCATATTACTAAAAGATCCCACATTACGTCTGAGAAGAACTAACGATGTTGCTCACAGATGGTATCTGCTACCAATGTCCTTTACCAATTTTAACTGCCAGACCCCTAACCCAGAAAAAAAGTTCATTTTCCCAGCAGTGGCAAAACCTTGTTTTTTTCTTCCTCCTCCTCCTCCCCTCCCCAGCTCCTTTGCATCTTTTCAATTTACAAAATGCTTTGGGATCATTCTGGGAGAAAAGCTCCATGCAGTATAACCACATTAGCTTGTGAAGCAAACACAGAAAAAAATGGCCTGTTGGTCATAAACAAGCTGTCTGCAAATTTGTCATATGCAATCTATGCACTGGATCTTATTCAGGACTGCAAGATGTGGTGGTTTGTTTTGTACTGATGGGCACTGTTGCCAGGGATTCCATCCCAATATAGATGTTTGTAATACACATCGTGTGTCAGTCTCTTCAGTCAGTTGTCGGTAATAGAGTTTGAAAGGCATATAGTGACAGTATAAATGCATATGGTATATCTGAGTATTTTGTTAGAAGGCTGATGGGTTCTGGCTGCTTAGGATGCTACATGGACTCCCATGCAACCTGCATTTTTACCAACTCTGTCTCCCAAACTGGAAACAGAGACTAGCCATACTGGGCTCCCTTTATTGTCAGCTGAGAGAAATCTGGAGGGCAATTCATCTGACCTGGCTTTGACCTTTATCTTAGAATGGGATGAATTTCTCTCTGTATTTCTTTCCACTGACTGTGCAAACAAGCCTCAGGCAATTAGCTTAACACTTAGAGCTCAATTCAATTGCTTAAACATAGGCCCTGGGCTATCCTGGACGACCTCCAGCTTCTGGGTGCGGCATTCCTTTGATCTTATGTGATATCTGCCAGCCCTTTTTAGCTGTCTCTGATAGTCTAGAACATCTCAAGTGGCATGAGATACTTGTACATGGACAGCTGAAAGTCCTAGGGCTCATCTACGCTACACTCAGTGGCTGGAGGATTTTTTCAGTAGGCCACAAGCAGGCAATTAGTGTCACTTAAATTGTGGTAGGGCATGACATCTGGCATCACCAGTGGCTGATGCAAGAAAGTAAGCATCTCCCTAAAGTCCTGTGCCACACGGGCCAGCTCTGTGTGGATGTCTTCAAAATGCAAGGACACTTCAAGTGTTGTCAGACTTCTATTTTCAGGCAACTGACTCAAGCCACTATATGTCTAAATTTAGGTGTTTACATATGAGCTAGGTGTCTAAGCTATTGGTTGACCAGATATAGATATTTGTTTCGTTTCTTTCTAAACCACTAATTGTATTGACTAGATAATGGGAACTTGGGCATTTATCTCACATGCGGACATCTAAAATTAGATGTCTTAATCCCTGAGCCAAACCACTCCCCTAACTTTTAGATTCCTAATTAGGATAAATTAATTGAAAACTACATGACCTTTGTACCATTTTTGAGCATTCTTATGCTTTCATTTGCCCTTAGTTGGAAAGGCTAGATGGTCATACTGCTTTCTTCTGCCCAGAACTTTGATGAATTGCAGAAATTACCAAAAAAAAATCAGGAACTTTTCCTGGGCTTCCTTGAAAAAACAGCAATTTCGTGTACATTGAGATTTGCTTTGTCATTCTGAATTGTCATGAAATACTAATCAAAACTTCAAAACATGGATTTCTCTGTTTCCTTGTCAATGATGGTTAAGTAACATAAGTATTAAGAGATAGCTACAGAATAAGTAGCAATGGTGGCTTATTTATTCCACCTGGCTAACAGTACTGGCCAGACCTAGCTGAGGATTTGGGTAGTCTCTCTGCCAGAGGTTCATGTCAACACATAGAAATCCTGCTAAGTTTGAGTAATAGCACCTGAATCAGACCTGCTTTGGATGATCTGGCATAGAGGGTGAACAAGTGTAGTTTTCAGCTCTTTGCAGCTGCTTATGTGGATTTTGTCTTGTTGAAAATATTTGCTAATTCTTTTGGATTTTGAGTTTTGTATTTTGTTTGTTTGGGGTTTTTTTGTTGTTTTTTTTTTTAAAGAAGAAACAACAGATCACTTTTTTTCTTATTAAATAAAGGAGATGTAAAGGATTGATTACCAGAAACAGATAAGTCTGGTGAAGCTGAAAGACTGTAACCACCACATGAATACTAAAAATGTGCAGGAAGAAGAACACGCGTGGGACAAGATAGGGTGGAAGTGAAGGGGCAAAAAGTTTTCAAAAGATTGTATGAGAACTGAAAATGCTCATTCTTGCCTAATTTGAGGTAAATTGTGTCTGCTCCCAGAAAAAGTCCTCTGAAAATTGGTGGTGTCAAAAACAAACAGTCTTTATCTATGTAAGTTGCTTATGTTCTCAGAAGTATGGGATTTGATTTCTTCAAAGTGTCACGTTTTCCATTTCAACAGCTATGGGATGTAGTGAAAGTACGTCTGTTTCAATTTTACGTGAAAGAAACTGAGACAGAGAGGGCCAAACCAAAAAGGTATTTAACCTCCAACTTCATTTTGAAATCATCATATAGCAATATCTTTGGAGACGTAGCAATAAAGTTTAAAAGCAAGACTCAGAGTACTCACTTTCACATCATAATGGTCAAAAATCAATTTCATTGATTCTATGCTGGTTGTTGAGCAGTGAGAGCTCCTGATTCTCATGTCGGAGGCTCTGTGGGAACTGTTCAAGAGTCACCTACCACCTGTAGACTTTTTTGAGGATACGCCTGCATTGTAAAAATGTCTCACTCCTTTCATTGGGACCTTGCCCCCCATTCATCACACTGAGTATGTGATAGTTAGGTCCTACCTGGAGAGAGATGAAAGGTCTTTCTCCAAGATACCAAAAAAATGTTGAGAGGACAGTCCATTCAGAGGCCCAGTTCTTAAAAGCAGAACGATTCTGAGCCCTCTAGGTTTAATTGCAAGTGATAAACTTAATGGCCAATACAGGCAAAATTCAGTCTGCACCAATTAGCTGAGGCCCTGGTTTTGTTGTTTGTTTCTCTTCCTTGATATGGACAATAACCACATTTCAAGTTGTACCTTGAATAATGGAGTGGTGAGAGGCATTTCGTGGTTAGAAATTGTTTGATGAAATCTATGTATGTGATGGGCCTGACTGCACTGTATTGCTTCAGGCCAGGCAACTTGTGATTGTCCTGTCCTTTCTGAGTTCAGGCATCATGGAAATTTGCAGTGAGATTTGTGTGTCTCTAAGCTTAGACAATCCCTTGAAAACAGCTTCCTGGAATTTAAGGGTTTAAGTTCACTCAAAGCCCCATTTGGACACTGAAATAAACACTCTGGACCACATCTCAAGTGTTTTGCTCAAGGTCATCTGCAAAGAGTTCAATGGAGCTTGGAAATGAGCCCAGATCTCTGCTTAACTCTAGCCATAGATCCATCCATTTTCATTCCATAGCAGCATAATAGGGGTTTGGAAAACTATACTAAAACCTTGAGAACAGAATAGATATCAAAATCCTCCTGTATGTATTTGGAACCATCCCACAGATTTCAGTGGAGGAATATATTCTTTCATATAACAAATTGAATTGTTAAAAACCTATAGAAATCTCTCATTACTTGTTAAAGTAACTACAGCTTTCTCATAAATATTGTAGAGATACATGCAGAGGGTTAAAAGCGACAGCTCAGTGGTCTGGAATTAAATCTGTTGCAGGTATATAATTTAGTGTGACGTTAATTGGGTAGTGGGGAAGCATAAATGAGGAACACAATGCGTATACATTGGATTTTTTTGTTAAAGAAGGAACACTGCAAATGCCAACCTCAGCAACCAAAATCAAAAAGGGCGGGGAGGAGGGGGAGGAAGGAAAAAAAAACCCAACAAAAAACTCCCATAACAACACACAAAACAGAGGACAATCAAACAATTGTGTCTCATTTTTTTTCAGGAAGAAGTTTAAATTAGTTACCAGGGATTAAGATTTTCAGCTGAAAGAGATCAGTTTACCTCTGAAGATGTAGGTTTACCCGATTCTAAGTTGCTGCAGATCAGCTCATCTTTATAACTGTCTATGTGCTCTCCTGATCTGGGGCAAGGAGAAGGCAACTGAACTTTATGTGCATCAGTTGTGGTCTTCTGCTACTCACCAGCCAGGGAAGGTGACTGTAGGAAAATGTGGGCAGACCAGTTGGTACTTACATGAAGTGGTCTGCACAACCAATATTCGGATATAGGTTCCAGCCTACCATGACACTTGAAGGAAGAAATAGCGACACACTATGTCACAAGTCACCCAGTGTGTGACTTTATTGTCAGTGTGACTTTATTATCAAAAACTACACAGCGTGCTGAAATATCTCAGCATTGGTTGCAAATAAGCAATGATATAGATTGTGAACACGCAAGGTATGATTTTGATGCCATCTCAGGGGAGCCCAGACCCTCCTGCCCTCTCTTGATGGTATGATGTATGTTGTTTTTTGATGATGTTAGGTCAGGGTCTTTCTTTTTTCCTTTCCAGGACGCTACTGCCATCAGGCATCCCTTATAGGCTATGAATGCTAACCTGAGCTGCTTCATTCCACCCAGTCACAGGCTTTTTTAGGGTCACTGCAGAAAGAAAACCTTCATTTCATATTTCCTCCTATTTGTTACAGTCTTCAAGCTTGCTTAATTTTGTTTTCATTACCAATGAATTAGTTAAAATGCAAGTAACCTTTTTTTTGTTACAAGATCAGTTTCTTTTTCTTATTTTTTTGCCCCTGAGTTCTCTGTTCAGGCTATTTTGGGGCCTAGAAATGTCTCCCATTTGTTATGCAAAGTCCATTGCAACAAATGTTGTGCTGCAAAAGACTTTCAGGAAACTCTACTTGTCCAGTGGAGCTTAGGTTTTGGTATACAATTGCATCAGTGATTCATACTTTCTTTCATTTGCAACTGAGTAAATTCATGTAGCAACAACCAGTTACTGAAGTGTAGTCATCATGTGGTTAAGTCTTAGCATTTTGACCACAAGATTGAATCTACTGGTGACCAACATCAGTAACAAAACTGTCTATGCCAATTCACAGACACTCAGAGTCCAGATACACCTTACGTGATTCAATTAGGTGTTGTTGGTACAACAGGAACACCTCTTATGATATTCAGCAATTAGCAGTCTTTAATTTTCCCATTTTCTGTTTCACATTCACTGGCCAACCAATACTGACTTCCAGTAAATATGTGATTCATAGATAAGAGATAGCAGAGTGGGTGAGATCTTGCGGGAATTGATGTGTCAAAGAGAACATAGTAACTGGGGAGCACAGGCCACATGAGGATCATGAGGGACACATACCTCAGTCTCCTCTTCTCTTGGAAATCTTGTTCTAGCCTCTTACATCACAAGGATTAACAAAATAGCTACTTCAAATGGAAAAAAAAAAAGAACGAAATCCTTCCCAGCATTGCACAACATCCTTACCTAGCTAACTGGATCCCTGCACTGCAAGAAACAAAACTGTGGAATTTGCCACTGGAAAAGAGCAGAAGATATTAAAAATATCACCAGTGCTATAAGTCTCTTCTGCCCTAATCATAGAATCATAAAATACCAGGTTGGAAGGGACCTCAAGATCACCTGGTCCAACCTTTCCTGGCAAAAGCACAGTCTAGACAAGATGGCCCAGCACCCTGCCCAGCTGAATCTTAAAAGTGTCCAGAGATGGGGAAGCCACCACTTCCCTGGGGAGATTATTCCAATGGCTGATTGTTCTCATTGTGAAAAATTTTCCTCTTGGAATCTCCCCAGGAGTAACTTGTACGCATTACCCCTCAATTTTTCCTTCTGAAAAGGGGGTCTCCATCTTCTCTGTAGCCACCTTTTAAATACTGGAACATGGTGATAAGGTCTCTCCTAAGCCTTCTTTCCTCCAGGCTGAACAAACCCAGTTCTCTCAGCCTTTCCTCATACAGTAGGCTTCCCAGTCCTCTCATCATCTTTGTGGCCCTTCTCTGGACCCTCTCCAGCCTGTCCGCATCTGTTTTGGATAGTGGGGACCAGAACTGAACACAGTGTTCCAGGTGTGGCCTGACCAGCACCGAGTAGAACGGGATAATGACTTCTTTACCTCTGCTGGTGATGCTCTTATTGATGCAACCTAGCATCCCGGTGGCTTTCTTTGCTGCAGCAGCAGCACACTGTTCACTCATATTGAGCTTGCTGTCCACCATGACCCCCAGGTGCCTTTCTGCAGAGCTGCTCCCCAGCTGGGTAGATCCCAGCCTATGCTGCACTCCTGGATTATGTTTCCCTGGCTTAGGATAGGGCTTGCTGTGCTGTTTGTGCTTCTCTCTCTCTTTCTCTCTTAGTCTTTTTTTTTTTAAAGGTGTTAGAGGTAGAATGCTCTGGTTTGAGTGTTCAATTGGGTACTCAGCTACTGACCTGGATGATTAAGTCATTTTACCTGTCTATCTGCTATGCCTCTGGGTTCTTCCATGACTGTTATGTTTGGGGTAGAGTCTGTCTCATGCGCCTAATAGTTACTGCTATGGGACCTTGGTCTCTGCTAAGGATATTAAATGCTGCTACAATACAGGCATTAAGTGTGCCTGCAGTTAGGCACGGGTAATCTTACACTGAAAAGTAGGGAAAAGAATAAATTCAATGCCCTACCATATTAATTTGCACAGTCGCAGTTTTGGAGATTAGTCTTAAATTATTTTGAATTGCAAATCCAACTGTACTTTAATTATGATTATGACCTCTACTTTGTGGCACACAGTTCAATCTGTACAACCACAGCCTATGGTAAATTACTATAATGGTGCTGTACATGACGCATCATAACACAGAGCCTTGCCCTATATCTATAGACAAAGACATGCATGCACATGCACATTTTGACTTGCAACAACCTCCTAATAATACAGATTTATTCTCCTTTGGTTTTGCTTTTTTGGCTTCCTTTCTCTCCAGATAGGGTAGCAAGGACTCAGTGACTTGCTGGAAGAAATCTGTAGAGTATGTTAATTTCTGTGGAACTTAGGCGGCCTCATAAGTCTTAGAGATTAATAAGAATCTGGAAAGTATCTATCTTCTGGTGATGCTTTCATTTGCGCAGTAATAAAGCTCGCCTTTCTTGTTTAATAAAAACAATGAGGAAACAAATGGGTGTGCAGGCATTGGAACTTTTGAGGAATTAATTCAAAAGCACGGAGGAAAGTTTTTTATCATGCTGTAAGCACCAGAAAGGTGAAAATTACTCTTCCCTGGAGCTCTTACCCTCTGTGTGCCTTATCTCTAAGTTACACCAAACTTAAGATCCCATCCTAAGAAGGTGCTAAGTGTGCTAAGTGTCTCTTGGAAAGTGCTGATGATTATCCTGAAAGGTGATGGGAACATTTCACTGAGACCATCAGGAGCTTGGGAGAGTTCTGCATGATTCATTTTCTTTCCTTGCCCATTGGAATGATTTCCTGGTTTAATATGCTCTCTTCATCCAAATTAAATTTCTGTAGAAATTTTCAACTTCAGTGACAATTTTATGGCTTTTTTTTCCCTTTTTTTTCTNTTTTTTTTTTTTTTTTAATTCTTTTTGGTTTTGGTGAGATGCCAGTGATTTTCCCTGGCTGTTCGCTCTATCCTCCCCCCAAAGAAGGTTCTTGTCAATTTAACTTTCAGTGCACAGACAGGCAATTGACAAAAGCGGGAGCCTTGCAGCAGGCAGGGGGCCAGGGGCTGAACACCCAGCTCCTGCCCGGCTCCCACCCTCCCTACTGCTCCAGCTGCCAGGGAGGCACAAGCCCAAGTTGCTTAGCATCCCCACATCTCCTGCAACTCTGGCTGCCAGAGAGCTGGAACAGAGTGAGAACTTGTAAAAGCAATTTTCTTACCCCTCAAAAAAAGAATTTTGGAAATTAGCACAGTGTAATTTCATACAGGCATTAGGATTTAGAAAAAAAATCTTTCAAATCTTTTTTTTTCCCTAGATATACATTAACACACTTATTATATTAAAAATTGCTTTGATTACTCAGTCTACAGAGAAGAGGAATGTAACACAGATCTTCATTCAATACTAGATTGTCTATACCTAGACATCTACAGGCTCTGTTGTCAATTTTCTTGTCTTCCAATAGACGTGTTCCTGTTGCTGTCGTAAGGACTGTGAGCTTCTGACAACTGGGGATACACATGGGGACAGTCATCTGCCTGTGGCCAAGAACTGCCCAAGTTTCTCAGAAGCCACCAGTTCCCAAGCTTAGTTTCAGGATGAACACAGATGCCTACGGTGGCCATATGCAGTGCCAGGCATGAAAGGATGGTGCAGCAATTACTGAGGGTCCTGAGCTTCACTTGTGTTTCTGCAGTAGCATTTGGTGGTCTCGGGAAATGCACTTACTCTGTGTTTCTACAGGGGGAATTTCTCTTAGAGAATTTTGATCAATCTGAACCCTACTTCAAACAGTCCATTGTTTTCACCGCTTACAACATAGATGAGACTGTAATATACAGAAGGTAGTTGCTTGATTTGTGCTGCATTGCTGTCTTTCTGGTTCAAGGATGGACTGGATGCTTGGGTTCTGCTTCTCTCAGAGGCAGGTCGTTTAAGATCCTTGTCCCTGAACTGAATTTTTTCAAGGTGGAAGGAAAAATTCATGTTTATCTTGTTGTGGGTAGCACCTTAAGAACCTGAGAAATAAATTCATTGAGATATTATTCTTCTCTGCAGCATCTTCATCCAGCCCTGCTTTATATACCTGCAAAAGATTATCTGATGGCCAGGCATGTCCTGTGAGTTGCTGAGGTTTGTTCTTGTTTCTTTGTTTTTGCAGCTGGATCCCATACCACCCGCAGTGTTTATCCTCCACGTAATTCCTGCTGTGGCGCCTTTAGTGATGCTCCAGCTCAGTCTGTGTGGAGAACATGCAGAAGACTTTACACTGATAGGAACACAGTTACAATCAGGAAGTGTTATCTTTGCTTCTGTTTTGGAGCTGACACTACGGCACAGGTCTGGGTCAGGGCATTATGTTTGTAAGCATATTACAGTGGATCTGTTTTGGCCCTGACTTTAACCTTCACTTAATAAAAATGTGTTCTAGCCAGGGGCTATGAGTTCTCATGACTAGTAAAGGTAGGGACCTTTGCAATGCAATAAAACAGGAAGAAAATATTGTGATAGATAGCACAGCTTCTGCTCTCCCCCTCCCATCTTCTTGCACCCTGAAGTGAAACCTTTATTTTAAGAAATAAACGCTATGGAAGTTAAATCAGTTTTTCTTTAATCAAGGCCACTTTTTAAATATTCTTAAATAAAATACTACTTAACACGGGTAATTTTACATGAAGTGGGAGAGAGATAGTGCAAGAACCTACAGTATATCAGACTGAATTAGTTTTTCATGCTACGAGATGTAAACAAATCTATTTAATTAGAACACCTTGTTCTTATTGCATCCAGAGTCATTTTTTATAAGTGCAGAGAGAAAAAAGAAAGTTTTGGCAGCAAATTTCTACACTATTACAAAAAAAAAGATGTAAACTGTGTTTCCCACACTAAAGCAGACTTTTTATTTTCTCATTCTTATTGTTGTTTGAATTGGGATCTCTAAGTCAAGCCCCCCATCACAAGGATGAACCCTGGGCCAGGTAGACACATTCCTAGAGATCAGCTTTGATTTGAAACCTTTCCTATCTACTTCATCGTTGGAGAGAACAGATGTGTAGTTATGCAGGGGGGAACTGGTCCCTGAAGTAACTTGTTTAGGTCATGCCTACCAAGACCAGAACTCCACCCCCGGGTTCTCTTGCTTACACCAAGGCCATGAGATCACCATGCTTGCTCACCTCTGCTGCAATCTGTCAAAGGTTCACCATTATCCCATCGGTGTAACCCAGAGACATTAATGATTTTCACCTCTTTGCTGTTGTTTTCTCTCCTTTATAAATTGAAATGAAATCTGGAACAGCAACAGGAGGAAAAAAGTGAGGCTGTGTGCTCAAGGGCTCTATTCAACCCCATAAACTCTAAGATCACGTTTCTCTTTCCTCTCTAGTAGCTGCGCAAGGAGCCCACTTGGCTATACAGGCTCATTAGTCACAACAGAAAGGCAGCGCAAGGTCCCACAGTGACAAGCTGCCACCTAAATCTAGGTAATGTGCCGTGCTAAAATGCTGTACACTGGCTTGCAGCGAGATCTCAGTTCCTTGCTAAGGTGATGTTTCCATTTCTTTCTGAATGCCAGATTTGGATTTACCACCTTTGTGGCCCATCCCTTCCTGGATTTGCATTTTAAAATGTATAGTTTCCTGCCCACACCTATTCAAAGCCTCAAATGGGCAGTAGAGGTACACAAATGGTATCTGGGGACTTTATCCACAATGCCAGACCTCTAGATCCAGTGACCACATGGAGATTCTCAGGCCAACATTCAGGTAGGTTGAGCTATTAAACACCAATATGGGTTTCTTTCCTCTCCTCTGTACATAATAACAAGTTCTGTCCTACCAGACTACTGTTAGGACAAAGAGTCCATGACTGTGTTGTGGTGGAAGGGTCTTCTGATGGGATCTGGGCAAAGAAAGGGGAGAGATTGACTTCCTGAAGAATAGGAGCTCCAAAACAGTGTTCATCTGGGAGTGTTCCTGATCTGCATGAATGGCAGCTGTACGCATGAATGTGGGCTATTCCTGAGGCAATTTCATGTTTTCTGTGACAATCCGGCTGCCCAGTAAAGACCCCAGATGCTGCACTCTGTGTCCTTGATTAGTGGTGGGCACCATTAACATTTTTCAAAAGGGGAAGTCATAATTCTGAATTCAGACAAGAATTCATGACGTGGCATCTCACCTTGATAAAGTGTAACCAGACCAGACCAGTGAAATAACCATTTTCACTGTAACTGTCTAGAACTACAGGAACTGTCTTGTCATTCTAATCAGATCCCTCAGGTCCTTCGTGCCCTGTATTTTCACAGAAAGCATGCATTTTTTCCCAGTCCTTCCCTTTCACATGAAGACCATCCAAACTTACCCACTACCAGAAAAGCCTGATGAAAAGAAGTGATCTGACCGAGTATCTGTATGGGGATGTACAATGCAGTCAAGGAAGTATGTCTTCATCCCATAATGCAGTTCTGATTTTTTCGTAGTACACTAGACAGTCATGCTACAGCCCAATGCCAGAAATCTGTGGAAGTAGATTAAATAGCAGTTTAGCAATCAGGAGATTTGAATATTGTTCTTCTCTTGGCCAGAGACCTGCTGTGCCTCCTGGAACAAATATCTTCTCTGCATTTCTTTTTTCTCCTCCCACTTTTCCTTTGCCCTGCCCATTTATATGACCAGCTCTTCAAGGCAGTCTGTTTTGTTCCATACTGATCACCAACAAACCCCAGTCTCATCTGAGCTGTCTAGACACAATCATTGCCGAAATAATAATAATCACGCTGAAAGCAAAATGCCAATATTTTTGTACCGATGTGACGCCTGTTTTGTATTCCTCTGGCTTTGTCCCCTGCATTAGTGATGCTTAGAGGCAAAACAAAAAGCTGATCATCTTACCACCGTTAAATGTTATTAACGACTTTTAAACAATTGTCAGCAAACTTAAGTGCTTGTGTAAGTGAGGGATTAATAGTGCCGACCTAATAAATATCTCAGATGCTGGCACACCACTTATGGGCAAACTGTCAGTGATGCCTGGCCTCAAAAACCTCCATCTGGAGAAGCAGCCAAGCAGCACACAATGACACTCTTGTCTGAGCCATCTTCCACGCTCCTGTCCAGGACCTACAGCTCACTTTGTCAGTCCTCCAGTCTACTCTCCGTAATGCAGCCCTCTCCTTCCGCGTTCTTGTGCCACTAATATGCCTCATGCACCTCCCAAAATATGCTGTCCACATCCTGCCTAACACCTGCCCATTTTTTTTTCCTGTGTCCTCCATCAGATACCTTTTCCAGGGACCACAACCACAGCACTGTTCTCATGCATCAAGGACAGAAGAGACTTACAGGATCAGTGTGATGTGGTCAAACAACACATTATGCCCAACTGCAGTCCTGGTAGAAATAGAAACCAGTGTGAGCTTATGGTGAGATCTGGGGCCTGAACAACACACTCTATTATTAAAGTGACCCAGCATAATAAGAGAATGATGTCAGTATAAAAGTGATGCCCCTGTATTAGATTCTTCCCATTTGAGTGCCCTTTCCAAGCTCTGGAAAGGTAAATAAGCTCTGGAAATGTCTCTACCTGTGAAACTTTGGTGTAGAAAGGTTATTTTGTCCAGATTTATAAAAGTTGCTTCTGACAGAACAGAGACGTTAATTCAGCTCTTTTTCTATCTTGATCACTGGCCTTTATTTCCTCTCTTCTGTGATTGCTAGTCTCTAAATTTTCATTAATTCCCAGAAGGTATGATTTTTTGTAAGAAAAAAGCTCAATGTTTTTACTGGCTGCACAATGTGTTTTAATCAGATGATTTTTAAAACAAATCCCAAATACCTTTCAGAGACTTATTACCTTCCCTGTAGTCTTACTTCTGAGTCTTTCTCTCAGAAAAAATACACATTTGCTCTTCTCTCAGGTATCTCCAATCTTTGCCCCACACCATCCCTTCTACTTGGACCACATCCCTGAAACCTTTTTATTGTCCCTTAACTGTCTACCCACACAAACAGCGAAGTCACTCCTGCATTACCCCCAAGGAAGAAAATTTCCTTTCTTATAAGCACAGCAAGAAATATAACCCAAATCTGAACAAAAACAATGGCCTTTTCCTACTGTGATGTGCAAAATACTTTCCCGAGGCTGGTATCAACTCCCTCCATTTAAGTGAAGCTCATTTGCAGGCACTCGTCTATTCATAGTGGATGGGCAGTGAGCAGAGCCGAGGCTGCCTATCACCAAGATGAATAGACAGATGGCAGGGACAAAAATGGTCACATTTGGTCTGAGCCAGGGGTGCCATTTTTAAGGTCAGGCCTTCATCTTGTAGTGGCCAGGAGGAGGCCTGTGATGATGATGATGACAGTCCATTTGGAATGATGTTGCTATTTGTTTATCATGGCTTTTGCACAGGAGGTATCAATTTTAGCAAACACAGGAGGAAAGCAATTGAGTTAGCCCTGCAGCAGCATCTGAGGATCTTCTTATCTGCATGGATGACTCTCTTTTTACCCACTGCACATCAGAGTTTAGATACTGAAACGAAAGCTGTTTTCTTTCCTGGGGAAACAATGAGCACTTCTGAGACATCACTGAATTTCTTTCCATCTCTTGCTGGAAAGAAGAACTACCTGTAACTCCATCAAAGATTTACCTGTAAGTTTGAGCCATGCATTAGTCAGAATGACTGGATCCTTCCCTGGTGCTTATCCCAGTGTCACAGATCTTTCATGGAAGTGTGTTTATTGGGAAGTTTGGCAAGCGTTGCTATCCTCAGATGACTGAACTTAGTTTTCCCTGGTTAAACTGCACACATCACAAAAATGGCCTTCTCCCACTTCTTTCCCACTTGCAGTCCTGTGTAGACTGATCCTAGATCACTAACACATCCTTCAGGTTGTGAAAGTTGATGCAGGTTCTCAAAACACAAACATGGTATTTCAGTTTACCTTGAATTGAGACTCTGAGTATAAACAAGTTCTAAACATCTCCAGCAAGTGCAAAGACCAGAACATAATTAGATTTCACTCTGTCAACAACCCTAGAACAGGACATCGGTGTTCAATGCATTTTCCTCATTAACTGGAGACTAGAACTTGACTTGAACAAGAAAAAATAATATTTATTTACAATTTGGAGATATGCTTTAAATAGGAAATTAAAAGCAGATATCTGTACAATCTTGTAGGAATAAATGAGGAGGAAGGCTGATAAAAAATAGAGAAAAAACATTTTTCTCGCAGCTATGTTTCACATATGACCTCTTCAGAATGTGATTAAGAAATAAAAACAAATTAAAAACCCCTTCCTTCTGGTATGTGTAGTGTACTTCCACTC
This sequence comes from Anarhynchus alexandrinus, assembly GCA_008711295.1. NCBI lineage: Eukaryota > Metazoa > Chordata > Aves > Charadriiformes > Charadriidae > Anarhynchus > Anarhynchus alexandrinus. The sequence continues at coordinate 2,849,440 of VUYV01000015.1, read as the reverse complement.
ATAAATAAAGAGTAATTTGGGTTAGTGCTATGTTAGCCCACTGCAAAATGCAATTCTCTCTGTGTGTGTTTGGTTTTGAATATCAGAAGTCAAATTCAGCAATGTGATGTCAGGAAGGGGGACACTTTCCAGAACTGGAAGTAAATCAGATTGTGGTTCTGATGTGATCATGGTGCTATGGCAGCATAGAATTTGAGACTGGAAAGAACCAAAAGGTTGTGTGAACTCATACTTTATAACACAGGGTAAAGAAGTGAAAATAAAACACACTGCCTCTACCATGTTGTCTGCATATGCATCCCAATGACTTGTTTGACTAGATAGGTACCTACAATCTCCTTGTCTGTCTGTCATGACCGAAAGAGGAACCAGGAGCACCAGCCTGCCCAGATAATACTTAACCTCTTAATATTCCAGGGCTCATTTCTGGAGTTCATGGGAAGTGGAATAAAAGGAAGAACACACTTGTTGTGCCTTATGGATGATCTGGGATTCATTTCCTCACTCTTCTGCAGACACAAAGCATAAACAGGAGAGTGGACTGAGTCCATCTCTGCCTCCATGTGGAGCAGAGAAATCCAGTTCCTTTCTTTTAGCATAAGTCTATTCCCTTTGCTTGTGAGCTCCTTCTCGTGAGAACTCCCTTTACATGTGTCGTACTGTGTTTAATCCAATGTGCAGACACTGATAGAAACCTCTAGTGACAGAGAGCAGGGGCATCAACTCACTGTTTAACCGTTTGCTTTCCAAATCATTAGATGGTTCATTTCCTTCCCTTCACCCTTCCTCTCCAGTGAATGGCTTCTCTCAGTGATTTCCACTACAGTTCTTCCTACGTTTTTGGGCTGCACAGGGCGTCATGATGGCTTCTCCAAGGCAGGATGAGACCCTCTGGCTACATGTTGCCATGACAACAGGAGGAACAACTCAAGGAAGCCATTGCCTCAGCTCCTGTTGCTAAGGAAAGGATGGTGTCACCAGTGAGGTTAGCTTCACTTGACACCTGGTGGCACCCATCCCCATGTGCATCTTGGCTACCACCTCCTGGTGGGAAAATGTTTTTATACGGAGCATAAACTGCTTTCTGGGGAGAGCATTATTGTCTCATTGGACAGAGTCCAGTACCAGAAGAGGCTGCAGTTTATCAGCTCTGTCCTCAGCACTCCACTCAAAGTGTCTGTGCCGTCAGGGGGATTGATGGAGTCGGGAAAGCCCCCAAAACTATATAACTTGACATTAAAGAGAGGCTGTGAAGCTCTCGCAACCAAGAGTACCTTTCAGGGAGACATGCAGAGAAAACTGCTCTGTCTCTTTGGTGAATGACTTTTATCGAGAAGCTGCACAAAGCCATTACTGAAGAAAGGCACAAATTTACTGGAGCTTGGAGGGGGGAGGAAAGGAGAAAGAACCACCAACAATAAAAATAAGACACAGGCTGCTCTCTTTTCTCTTCAGAGGCTTTGCTTTTGGAGAATCTCCTCATGACTGGAGGAAGCTGCAGAGGTGTTGGTAGGAGAAGACTGCACAGGACCCACTTGTAAATTGACTCAGAGTGGGTCTGCAATGTATGGCATTCCTGGGGCAGGACTATGCATCCCACCCTGATAAATTCACCTGGATATCTCTTCCAAGAGTCGCTATATTACAAAGCAGTTTACTTTGTGAGCAGAGAGGAACCAGCTCTCACTGCAGAGATGACTGGAGTAGGGTGGACAGAGCTGTACTGGAAGTCTAGGCTGTTGCTCTGCGAGCTTGGTACTGCTGTGGCTGGCTTGCTAACCACCTAAGAGCTTGTCGCCTGCTCAGGTGGATCTACACGGGACTGCCGCAACTACAGCAGGTGGATCTTGTGGCTTTGTATAACACCCTGCACCGTGGCCAGCCTGTAAGAGACGACTTTTAAATTCCCTGAAACAAAGGGTGAGAGACCAGAGACGGGGGAGGCCCTCTGAGCCTCACTGAGGAATGTCTCAAATGCTCGAAGGGACCTTGAGATATGGCTGTAGCCAAGGGGTGGATAATGTGGAGTCTGGACAATGTAGGCCTTGTGCTCAAAGAACTGATAAGGCTAACACCTTCTTATCTCTTGTGTGACCCAGGAGAGAAAACTCATCTGGACAGCACAGGATGCGTCTGGGGAGGGGGGAAGTCTTGTGAAGACAAGGCTTTCTGCTCAACTTGTGAAGCTTGTTAGTGTCTTTGTTTTCAGGGCCGCTGTGTCCGATAATGACCTTTGCCTCAGTATCCACGAAATGCATATTAAAGTTCACACCCCTGCATATGCTAATGAAGATTATCGAGATCATGCTAAACATACATGACTATAGGACTCATCTCTCCACCCAAATCATGCTACACGTCACCTGGGGGGGAGAGAAACCTGAGCATTGTAACAGTGGGGCGAAAATAGGTGCCCCTGCGGGACACCTCTCTTTTTTCCCTGGGGAGAGACCTCTCTTTTTTCCCCGGAGAGAGACCCCTCTTTTTTCCTGGAGAGAGACTTTTTTCCCTGGAGATCCACAGAGGAGCACTCCTATGAACCAGAAACCCCCGTTGGCTGGACCAGCGCTGGAACCAGGACCAGTGATCTCTTTCTCTCTCTCTCTCTTTTTCTCTATCCCTCTGTTTCTCTTTCTTCTCTCTTTTTCTTTTAAAGTTAAGTACGTAACGCAAGGCATACCTTACCACTCACTATAATTCATGGTATAATTTGTTGTGTATCTGTTGTGAAGTAACACAAGGCGTACTTTATCACTTGCCATACTTTGTTTTACCATTTGCCATAATTTGTTATATACCTAACCAATTATCGTGGACATAGTTAAGACATATATTAATCACTCTGGGAATCTAATAAATGTTTTTGTACGGACCTTGAGAGTTGTCTCACCTTAGTCCACACTGTTGGGGATTTGCGAATCTGAGTCACTTTCCCCCCTCTCTTGTGAGTGGGGCGTGGCACAGCCTCACATGGGAACACCCTCTGTCAATAACATTGTGGTGCAGCGGTGCAAGTGAGTAAGGGGGACTGAAGGATTTCTTTTTGGTTTTGCCCACTGCATAAATAGAATCAAGGAAAATATAATGTAATATAAATAAAAACAAATGGCTCAGTCAACTCATCTTTAATGCTTTGCAGTGTGACATCTATTTTGTCTAATAGAATACGACTTTCATACACCAACTGGAAATTTAACCTTGGCCAAAAGTTATGATGTACATTACAATACACTTTTATTATGTTACACTGTATTGTTGTTGTTTTTTTAATCTATTGCTAAGCCCCTAACAGTATGTCTGTGTCGATGAAACCCATCTGTCAAAAGCACAGTAGGGACATTATTATGTAAATGTAGCTGGGTCTTCCTTTTGTGGAATTGGGGGCGGGAATTTAATATACTGTCCTAATATTCCAGCCAGAGGGAAAAAAATGTTTATGAAAAATCTTTTTTTTTAAGGAAGAAAAAAAAAAGTCTAGCTGAATTTGGCTTTTAAAAAGTCAGATCTTTCTCCTCGTCCTTCCCAGTAAGATCTTTTAGAGCTAATGATACAGTTTCTAATAAAAAATAAAATAAAATACATGGGAGACTTTTTTAAGTGCACCAGGAGACAGATAGGTCATTAATATCAGCACTGCTATCTTTTCTATATTACACTCATATTTCAATAACCTACATTTTGGGGTTATTCTTTTTTTTTTTAACAGGTGCCATTTTAGATTATTTCTTTATTAGGGTCTGTTATAAAATATGCACAAAGGTACATAGATTTTTGGGAGAGGCATGGGTGAGGAGGAGATTATTTATTACAGTTCTTTAACATCAGCCAAAATCTGTCCATCTAAATTGTCTTGCCTTAGACAAATTCTGCCATTATTTGTAAAATTAAGCCATTTGTCCCTATGTAGAAAAGGGGCTAAAATTGAAATAGCCACTGTGTGAAATGAAGTATCTGTATAGCCCTCCCCTGGGCAAGCTCCCAACCTGAGGAACAGGCACCAGGAGGTTTGTCCCAATGTGATGCATGAAATGAAGTGTGTGTAGCACTCTAAATCCAGATCACCAGCTGATTTCCTCCCCTAAATTTCAAGGCACCATCTGTTGAAATCACGAAGGCCTCCACTATCAGGCTCACTGAGATGGGAAAGTGTTGTCATCTCCATCTCTGCAGATGGGGTGCTGAGGAGCAGAACAGCTGAGGGTGTGTTTGCACCAAAAAATTAAGGTATATTTACAGCATAAGGAAAGGGACATACATGCTGGTACATTTCCTTAGCACAGGTAGTAGCAACAAGGAGCATATGACAGCAGAAGGTTTAGTATGGACAACAAATATTTATGGCCCCCTCACAGTCTGGATCATCCTTTGGATCCTGAGTCTTTCTTCCTGTTTCACTAAGTTTTGGTGAAAGCTCCTCCTGTTTGGGAATCCTTTCTAATTTCTTAGAATCACAGAATCATAGAATTGTTTATGTTGGAAAAGACCTTTAAGATCATCAAGTCCAACCATTAACGTAGAACTGCCAAGTCCACCCCTAAACAATGTCCCTCAGCTCCACATCTACCTGTCTTTTAAATACCTCTAGGGTTGGTGGCTCAACCACTTCCCTGGGCAGCCTGTTCCAATGCTTAACAACTCTTTCTGTGAAGAATTTTTCCCTAATATCCAGTCTAAACTTCCGCTGGCACAACTTGAGGCCATTTCCTCTTGTCCTATTGCTTGTTACTTGGGAGAAGAGACCAATCCCCACCTCACTACAACCTCCTTTCAGGTAGTTGTAGAGACCAATAAGGTCTCCCCTCAGCCTCCTTTTCTCCAGGCTAAACAACCCCAGTTCCCTCAGCCGCTTCTCATCAGACTTGATCTCCAGACCCCTCACCAGCTTTGTTGCCCTTCTCTGGACATGCTCCAGCACCAGTCTTTCTTCTAGTGAGAGGTCCAAAACCAAACACAGTATTCAAGGTGATGAAAAACTTTTTGTTTGGTTCATTCACATGGGCAGTGGGAAACACCATGTTTTCTTCATCCAGAGTGGACTCAAGACCTCAGCTACCACCCAAGGCAAAAGCATCCTTATCCCCAGGCAAGCTCAGTGGAGGAAACATCCATCTCTGGTCCCAGATGGGTTCCTGCACAGAAAGGAGTGTAACAAACACAGATTATGTTAGTACCTATTGCCATTTTTGGCACAAAAGGGAAAATATTTAACTTTGGAAACTCTTCTCTCAGTCCTGGAGATCTTGGAGGTATTGGAAGGATCCAGTTTGCTAATATACAGGGTCACTGGATTCCTAGAATTGGCCCAAAAATGTCTAGGTCCTGGGGATCCTAAACAGCTCAGTGTCTGTTTCACATCTAAGTTATGTTCAAGAAACATCCTCAAAGCATTTCACAATTTCTCATGCTGCAGAAAGGCATCTTTTATCCAGAAGTTCAGAGAAGGAAGTGTTCATACAGAAATATGGTGACTAACTTCTCAATCCTCAGTCTTTTTGAAGTGAATTGAAGCAACATCTTTTCCCTCCCTGAAATCCGTCGTAGCATAGGGTAACTGGACATAGGTGGGATACCTGGTGTCCACGGTGGAAATACTCTGTACCCTAGGGACTGCGAAAATCATTGAGAACAATGGAAACCCTACTTTGTAGCCCCTGTCCCCATTTATTAAGTTATTGTGTGGACAGGGATATCATCTCAGTATTTGCATATTATGCTACACAGAAATGGCAAAATCATTATGTTTGGTTGGCTATGCCCAGGTCTCAGGTCTTGGATGTAAGTTCAGCCTTTCTCTCAATTAAAATGTGTTATGGTGAAACAGCCTTCAGGTGGGCTTACACCTTGTTTTCCTCACGTTGACAGTGCTTGCTAGCCTGACTGTATCTGATAGCAAACACTAGGTTTTGGTTTAGACTGATGAGATCACAGAACCATAGAACAATTGGGGCTGGGAAGGACCTTTGAAGATCATATTGTCCAACAAAATACCAGCAAGGTGTTTCCTATGACATAGGCTTTCAAAGCATTATCATCCAGCCCTCTCTGTTAGGCACTTCTGCTGCATGTCATACTCTCCGCCAAGGGAAGGTGAAGCATCGTGCTGAATTAGGATAAACATAATGGCTGGGCTTAATTGGGCAGCATGCAGTGGAGACAAACACAGTGCCTTTTTCTCATCCATAGGTAAGTCTCACTGCACTCAGCCAGGTACATATTCAACTTGGTCTGTACATCAGCAGAGATAATTTTTGTTAGCTGATTGAGCAGACTTACAGCATCCTCCAGCTTCTATTCCTCCCAGCTCCCTGATGAAGAAGGTGCATTGTGTACATGTCCCTTCTCAGAAGGTTCAGCTCAGGGGGGAGCTGTCTCAAGAGAAAGGAAGATAACCAGTGTTGTTCCTTGTGCATGCCTTTCTCTCCTGCTTTCCACAGACAAGTGCTTCTACAGATGTTTCTTAATTTAAAGTTTAATCAAAATTTCTTTTAACATCTAAGCCCTATGTGACATTGATATCTCTAAAGACTAAAAACCAGATCTATAGATATCTCCAAGTCTAAAAATACTTACCCACTGTTACTCCAAAAAGTTAAGTAACTATTAATTCTCCTTCAGGACCAGGTATTAAACCAAACTGTAGAGTTGCATTGTGTGAAGGAGGATGTGAAATACTGTCACATGCCAGTCATGGACATGGACAAGGCAGAGAAGATGAAGCATACTATTTAGTAGTGGGAAGACTCTGACTGGCTTGTGAATCTTTTAAAACTCCCTACTAATTGCCTGGGACCCGTTTGACAGGTGACAATGAAAGAAAATGCAGAGATGGCAGGATCCCTTTGCTACTACTGAAGCTGGTAAGAAAAATAGTTCATATGTTGGGATTTGTGGTTTTGCTTTGTTAGGGTTATTTTCTGCCAAAGTTTTACAACTTTTTAAAAATAAAGATTTGAAATATATTGATTCAGAAAGTCCCCTGGGTGTTTCATGGGAGTCACAGGTTTCACAGGTTTTATGGGATGCTTCATGTGTTCATTTTCCTTCATTGTCTTGTCTGGTTGAACTACATTTCCTATTGCATCTTAGAGCTTCTAGCTAAGAGAGGGAGTACTAAGGTAAAAGACCCACTGAACTAAGCTAACAATGATAGACACGGTCCAAGAGAAAGATTTGAGAATTAAGATATTTATGATTGTTGATATAATAGCTGGGGGACAGGGGAGTTATTCCAGAGAATTATTCTTGGCGGATGAAAATTCAATATTTTCTTTGGAAAGAAGGCTGCTTTTATAAAATATTACACTACAATACTCCACTAATTAATATTATTATTATTGTTGTTGTTGATGATGATGTTGCTGTTGTTACTGTTAGTGACTATTAGTTAGTAGTGGTAGTACTACCATCAATTTTTTAACCACTGCCAGATAGTACCTTTACTGTTACTCCTGCACTTCAGATGGGAAACAAAATCTAAAGCCTTGCTTACAGAAGCCATTAGAGATCCATGGGTGAAAAAAAATAGTGGTGCACAGCTCAACTTTTCAGTGGGCTGTTTCTCCAGCCTTTTGCACACCCAGGTAAGTGTCTCCCATCCACAGGTCATAGTGTGTGCCATGCCATCCTGTGGCACCCAGTGATGCTTCCCAGGTGGTGACTGGAGGGGAGGGATGGTGGAGAGGTTTCATCCTACAGTGTGTGAAGTTGTCTGGGCTGCAAAGGGTGCCTCAAGCACTTTTGTGTTTACAAGTAGGAGAGAAAGGATTGTTCTGTCTCAGTCTGGGGAGAGGGGACAGCTGCTCTGGGTTGGCAGCAGAAAGGTGGCAGATTGAGAGGCGGGTTGGTCCGTGGGGGAAGGAGCACCTCTTCAGTGGTCCTGCCTCTCGGGCCTTTGAAGATTTTTCTGTACCCATGCAAGCTGCAGCAGCCAGCCACCACTGAGCACCCCGGCAGCCCCCTGTCAGAGCAGATCCTGACAACAGCATCCGCGCATCTCTTTAAGCACTTCTGAGGCACGTAGGCTGCAAGAAGGTGGTACAGGGACAGCGCTAGAAGCAGAGATCAGCTTTCATAAGGTCAGCTGTGCTCCATGATTGGCAGGGTGGCAGTTTCTGATCAATAACTGCAAAGGGTTATTGATTCAGCCACCAATCCGAACTCTTAATTACTGATATTAAATGTCAGAAACTTTCAGAGTTTAAGTCATATGACTGTAATCTGTTATTCCAGAAGCTCTGCGGTGGCAAGCTCTCATCAAACTTTTTGTGGCAAGGGTCTGCTCTCGGCTCGGCTGCTGTATACCAGGAATGATGTGGCTGGCTTTGGCCTGTCTGCTCTGGGTTTGATGGGGGGAGGGAAATTGCAATTGGGCGTGTTGCATCTTTGTCCTGCATGTCACCCAAAACTAAAGAAGAATAAAAAAGAAGAGCCATTTTCTCCCACTAGCAGAAGCTGGAGTTCTCCATCCACTGAAATCTCTGCTTTAAGCACCTGAGAGGATTGCTGAAGTTGGGAACTGCCTCTTTCTTTGATAGCCCCAATATAAACATATGCGTGTCTAAACAGAGACACCCAGCAGGTGTGCATTTCAATAGATAGATAGCATCCTTATGTAAGTATTATGAACATTTGTTCAGAAGAGAAAAATATGTCACCATCATACTTTATATGGACATGTACCTGTGTGTCTGCATGAGTTAAATGCACATGTGTGCTCTGCAGACAGCGCTATAGTCTCCAGTAACTACATTAACTAAGTTGAATTTCCGATGCTTAGAAAAGCTTTGAATCACTTTCCTGACCATATAATTTCTGGGCCTCTAGTTCCAATACTGTGAGAAATACTGGGAATTCATACGCATTTTCCAATTCCACGTTACTCATGGTTTTCACAGAATCATAAAATCATAGAATTGTTTAGGTTGGAAAAGACCTTTAAGATCATTGAGTCCAACCATCAACCTAACATGTAATCACAAAACCATGTCCATAAGCACCACATCCACACTTTTAAATACCTCCAAGGATGGTGAATTGAGGTTGCTTCCTCTCATTCTATCACCTGTTAAGTTGGAAAAGAGACCAACCCCCACCTCACTACAACCTCCTCTCCATTGTAGAGAGCGATAAAGTCTCCCCTCAGCCTCCTTTTCTCCAGGCTAAACAACCCCGGTGCCCTCAGCCACTCCTCACAAGACTTGTTCTCTAGACCCCTCACCAGCTTCGTTGCCCTTCTTGGGACATGCTCCAGCACCTCAATCTCTTTCTTGTAGTGAGGGGACCAAAACTGAACACAGTATTTGAGGTGTGGCCTCGCCAGTGCTGAGTACAGGGGGACAGCCACTTCTCTAGTCCTGCTCACCACACTATTCGTGATCCAAACCAGGATGCTCTTGGCCTTCTTGACCACCTGGGCACACTGCTGGCTCATGTCTAACCGGCTGTCAACCCACACCCCCAAGTCCTTTTCCACCAGGCAGCTTTCCAAGCCTGCAGTGCTGCATGGGGTTGTTGTGACCCAAGTGCAGGACTCAACACTTGGCCTTGTTGAACCTCATACCACTGGCCTCAGCCCATCGATCCAGTCTGTCCAGATCCTTCTATAGAGCCTTCCTACCCTCAAGCTGATCAACACTCTTGTCTAACTTGGTGTTGTCTGCAAACTTACTGACAATGCACTCAATCCCCTTGTCCAGGTCATTGATAAAGATATTAAACCAAACTGGCCCCAATAATGAGTCTTGGGGAACACCACTTGTGACCAGCTGCTAACTGGATTTAACTCCATTCACCACCACTCTTTGGGCATGGCCATCCAGCCAGTTTTTCACCCAGAGAAGAGTACTCCTGTCCAAGCCATGAACAGCCAGTTTCTCCAGGAGAATGCTGTGGGAAATGGTGTCAAAGGCTTTACTAAAGTCCAGGTAAACAACATCCACAGCCTTTCTCTCATCCACTGCGTGAGTCACCTTGCCATGAAGGAGATCAGGTTAGTCAAGCAGAACCTATCCTTTCATAAAACCATTGCTGACTGGGCCTGATCACCTGGTTGTCCTGTACATGTCACATGATGACACTCAAGAGCATAGAATCATAGAATCATATAACCATAGAACCATAGAATCATAGAATCATTTTGGTTGGAAGAGACCTTTAAGATCATCAAATCCAACCATTAACATAAAACTGCCAAGTTACCACTATCCATCAGCACTACATCTACATGCCTTTTAAATACCTCCAGGGATGCTGACTCAGCCACTTCCCTGAGCAGCCTGTTCCACTGCTTAACAACCCTTTCTGTGAAGGAATTTTTCCTGGTATGCAACCTAAACCTCTGCTGGCACAACTTGAGGCCATTTCCTCTTGTTTTATTGCCTGTTACTTGAGAGTAAGATGTTAACCCCCACCTTGCTACAACCTCCTTTTGGGTAGTTGTAGAAAGTGATGAGGTCTCCCCCCAGCCTCCTTTTCTGCAGGCTAAACAACCCCAGTTCCCTCAGCCGCTCCTCACAAGACTTGTTCTCTAGACACTCACCAGCTTCATTGCCCTTCTCTGGACATCCTCCAGTACCTCAGTGTCCCTCCTGTAGTCAGGGGCCCAAAAAGATGATCTACTCCATAACCTTCCCCAGCATTGAGGTCTGACTGAAATGCCTGTAGTTCCCTGGATCCCTAATCTGGCCCTTCTTGTAGATGGGTGTCACATTTGCTAACCTCCAGTCAATTGGGACCTCCCATCCGTATATGGTACAGTTGTACCATGACAGCCTTATTAGAAGACAGAAAAGCAAAAGTTCTTTCACAGCTCTTACAATTTCTAGTTGCCCTTCTGTTTCCCTTTTCAATTTACTACATCCTTTCTTAGCCTGGAGTGGAGAGGAGACAGAAATTACACAGGACACAGAACATAGGTGCACTTTATATTGGTAATAGCATAATGATGTTTTCTTTTTATTTACAGTTTTACCTCTGTTGAGCAATGTGCTGATGTTCTGGTGGTACTTTCTGCTGTGCTTCCCAGATCACTTTTCTGAGAGATGACAGCCTAGCCCAGTGTCTGTATAGTTAGGGTTTTTCTCCCCCTTTTTCATTACTTTGCATTTATCGGCATTGAATTTCACCTGCTATTTTGTTGTCCGATCATTCAGCATCATGAGATCTGTGCTCCTGGCTTTCAGATTTATTATTATTACCCTGACTACCTCAATGCCATCAACAGATTTTGTCTCCACTGCAACAGAAAGGTTCCCTCTGGGACTCCCTTGGTCACCTCCCTCCAATAAGAAAACCGACCATTTATACCCAGACTTCATACCTACTTTTTTAAGCAGTTATTAACCCAAGAAAAGACTTTCCTATTTCTTTCTGCAATAACCCAGTTTCTTTACAAGCCTCCGGTAAGGGACTTTTTGAAAATCCAAGTGTGTTTGCTGGCTCTTTAAAAGCACTCTAATAAATTTTGTAAAGGGTAACCAACTCTTATAAAAGTTGTTGCCTCTTTCACATTACATTATATCCATCTACTTGTCTGCCAGTTCTGTTCTTGATTACAGTGCCTTCCAATTTGCCTGTTATTGTGTCACACGTGCTGGTTTGCAGTTCCCCATTTCTCAAACTGACAAGAAATCCGTGATAAAAAGAGGTCCTGTTTAGCAAGAACTAATAATCAAATTAAAGATCACCATGAAATACTCTTGATTGCTAATAATACTGTGAGGCTAGAAGGAGTTATTTCAAGTTACTTAGTGCCATTTCATTTTATTTAAAAACTTGCAGGCTATTTATAATCTGAAGAAATTATAAAAGGTAGAAGTTAAATCTTAATATCTGGCTCTCTGGATGGTGAATCAGGGTTGAGTCTCTTCCTTTAGTCTTTTGAACTGGGTTCTTTGTCATGTCATAATTAAAGGCAAAAAAAAAGAATAAATGGATGATTCTTTGCTATGTTCATTTTACTCTCAGAAAAAGGGACCTAAATTGAAAGCAAAACTGTACACAAACCGTGATTAGGTCAGTATCCTGCACATTTCTCTATAAGGAGTTTTTGAAAGATATTACACCTTGGAGAGTCAGCTGACTCTTGAGGGAACCAAGTACTCTATTATCAAAATTAGTAGCAGACAAGTAATACTGTATCACAGGTAATTAAAATAATTTATAGATGGGCAAAATTCATTAAAGGGTTGGTGAATCCTATTTGGTATATCGTGGATAACCTAAGCAACTTATAAATGGGCAAATGTGACTAATCTTAAATAAATCCTATGAAACCAAAGAAAGCCTTTAAGTCAGTTAATCAAAAGAAGCCAGTCAAGCAGTTGTCTTGAGACAGGCAAATCAATGAATATCAAGAACCTTAAATCTGTATTAAATCCTATTACTAATCTTTGTTTACCAAATTTTAGCCTCAGTATCCCCTCCAGGAATATATATTCTAAAAAAGCTTCAGTTAAAGAGTAGAAGCCCTCCACCATTTGCATGACAATAGCATTTCAACATGCTGGTAAAATTGTTTAAAGATAATTAAAATTAAGTTCTGTGGCAAAACTTCCCAGCTGCACACCACCTCTTTCTAATGTCATCTCAGTGATGTCATCACATGGTAGGAATAATGCTGAGTTATGGAATACTGCTGTTTTATGTCGAGTTGTATTGTCTTTTGTTCTCAGTTCTTCTTCTTAGGCCTCTGGTTGCTCCAAACTCCCAGGAGTGAACTGAAAGAGTTGTTGGCCATGCTATAAAGCTGAGCAGAAGGAGAGCTGCCTCTTTATTTCAGAGGATTTTATAACCTTCTCTCATACTCTAGGCAAGGAAAAATGTGCATCTCTTTCAGGCTTGGCTGGATTCAAAATTAACTCTTCTCATCCACTCCTTAACACCTCCATGACCTTAGAAACGTAGCTCAGGACTACAGTCAATTTAATGCATAGGTACTACACTTCTAACTGGCTTTTGTGTGTGTGTATATCCAGTAAGAATGACTCAGAGTCATTCAAGGCAAGGTTTTAACTTTTTGCATTTATTCAGGCCATTTAGTTTCATGAGGCTTAATACAAGCAGAAATTCTGCTTCAAGTAAATTGCAGTGAAGTTCCCTTTTATAAAAGAGTAAGGGAACAGTCTTCCACTTCTCAGAAGACTCTTTTAAAGAGCTGGTCTTTAAGANTTTTTTTTTTTTTTTTTTTTTCCCCAGTTGGTAAGAAAAGTCGTATATCTATAACGTAAGTTCCAAGCAAGAAGAATGGTTCAACTCTTCTGCTAAGTTGATTAGAACACGTAAGCATGTGGTTAAAACCCACTAAGCCTAAATGAAAAAACAGTACTGAGAAGGAATGTTAAATTTTGTTCAGCAGTGCAACTTTACAACACAGTTCTGGTATGCCTCAATATTGGGCATAACAAGCTCTCATCAGCCTGATCTTCAGTATAGATACACCTTAACTGGTACATCTGGTGCTAAACAACGAATATGCTGTCTTACTGAAGTCTTCATTCAGTATTGTATACACTATATAACCGCATATGGTTTTATATTTCAAAGATTTCCTGTTAATAACCAGGCAAACTCCTCAATTACATTCCATTTTTGTCCATGAGGCCAGATAAGGCTTCCATAAGCTTTGTAAGTAAAGATGGTGCAACTAAACTTTACGTGTCCCTAAATTTGTATGCCTCCTGAAGCAACACACCAAGTTTGCCATTTCTCTAGGGGAAAGAAATAAGCCTTTGAAGGCTGTCAAAGACAGATAATACCTATGTAAGTTCAGGTGTTTAAGTTAGCTTGATACAATCTTTCCTCAGAAAGAACCCTATGAAGATATCAACTTTTTCCTACTGACTTGCTAGAAGGTTCATCTCACCTTCAGCTGTGTAAATTTTGCATCTCACTTGAACTGGTCAGCTAAGATGTCCCCTTTGCCAGATAGGTAGTTGCAGAAGATTGTTCCTCGGTTGGCTTCATTTTATATGCCACACATCTTAAATGACAATCACAAGAGATGAAAGCATCGGTACTCCTGTACTCATTACAGGAGGATCCTACAAGGCTAGTTTAGATTAGACTCCTTTCTGCTAGGTAGTAAAATATGATAGAATGAATCACACTTTTGTTTTATGGCAAATGCCTCAGTTACTGCTACAGGTTAGGCTTATGTCATGTACAAACTAAAACCTAGCATTTACAGATAGATACCTCATAAGAATTTTACTATTTCATGGTTATCAGGAGATCAAAACAAAAAGCATCTGTAAGATTAAGAAAAAACACGAGTAGTACAGAAGTAATCACCTTCTCCTCTGGAGCCTTTTTGAGCCATAAATATATGTTTCTTTGAGTTCAAAAGCTTAGAGCACTTTTAGAAGAAAACACATTTAATAAAAAATCAGGAAGTTTTGATTTGATTTCAACAAGAAGTTTTTTTAGTGTGGAATGAGAGCTGTTTATGATATATTCTGTTAACATACCCCTACATTCCTCTTTGCTCTTTACATTTTTGAAAGTCAGTATTCTTTCTAAAGCATATTTTATAAAATCTGTTTTTGTGAGATTATGATAATGTCTACACCAGCTGGATGTCTAGTACAACGAGTCTTGTTCTTTGAAGAGACATTCATGTTGGTTGCTTGATTCTTGACCAAATGGTTCCTAGCTTTACAACTGCATTGCATTTACAACTTTCCAATTACAGGCTTTTATAAAATACTCTCTACAAAGCACAAAATGTAATACTTATTTCTAGCTTAAGCTCTAGTTTAAATCTACTAAAAAGATGTTAATGATTTTCTTATTGAAAGTGTTTTCTTCCCTAAGTGCTATAAAATATTCAATGTTTATAAATATATTGCCAAGTATAGCTGAAGACAGTGAAAGCTAAAACATGTTATAATTATAAAAGCTGATTTTTAGGCTTCATATAATACTGGTTGTTCTATAGCCTGTGGTATTATCTCCTTTAAAATGTACAGCCGATTCCTGGATGAAAGAAATTGGACCAGTGTGGACTATTTTTAATTAGCTTGAATATTTGAATAGCCTGAATATTTTAGTAAAATACACACCCAGATACTATTAAATCTATTTTAAACATAAGAGATTTAAAACAATTACAAAGCTATCTTAAAATTTCCCAGCAAACTATTAACCACCCAGAGTAAATTCTGCTAAGAATATGTTCCAATACCATCTATAGGTATTCAAGGATTAGCAGTGATTGCACTCCCCCTGTAGCCTTCTGTTGTAGGTTTGTATGTCTCAGTGCCCTTTAGGACTGGTTTCAAATTCATTAGGCACAGCTGGGAAAACAAAAACAGAAGGAAAGAAATGACTTGCCAAATGGAAACCAGAGGCAAACCCAGAAATTTCCTCAAGACTACCCCCATGTCTTGATCACAAAGACAGTTTAAACTGTTTGCATGGGATCATGAAGAAGTCCATGGTATATATAGACCTTACAGTGCAGGTCTGTAGAAACAAAGAAGTGTTTCATCAACAATGCAGATACTGGTTTCCCCAGTGCTGGGCAAGGAACTGGAAGACTCCTTCAGGGTTGTGCAACAGAAATGAAACGGTTTCTCCCAGAGTGTAAGATCTAGGCATTTTACCTATTTAAATATCTATTAGAAGACAAGGAAAAGTTCATTTTCTGTTTCCTGACAGTTCAAAATTTTCATACATTCCTCCTCTAGGATGGGATTAAACATATACTAAAAGTAATACAGTACCTTGGAGATCTACAGGACATGATTTTGTTTCTGGGAAGAAAGAAGGAACCACGGTAGCTGGGGTGGAGGAAGAATACTAAAACTTTGTGTGTGTTTGTTTGCTTGTTTCTTTAAAAACGAATGTCAGTTCAAAAAATCAAATGTATTTTTTAACGGTTTTAGTGTCTGTCTCAAAGAAAGAGCCACCAGTGCATATAGAAACTTAACCAGATATGCCACCAATAATGATATTCCTAGAAATACCTTTTCCTCTTGTATATATGTACCTGATATTATCTGAAGCATCCGAAAATGTGTTTGTGTATAGCAGCACTATAATAGGATTTTGTGAATTGTTCTTATCTAAGCGTTATATATGCATCCAGAGGGAAAACTTTACTTTAACCAGGTACATTATCAGAAAATAACAATCTGGGGCATAAACATCCCAAGTGTGCACCTTTTTTATGATGTCAAACAGAGCAAACAATACACATATTTTCCCATTATTTTATGTTTGATTTTTTTCATTATTATTATTATGTTAAGCTGCCTGTGTTGGATTTGTAAATGGGCTATGACTGTTACATTATGGCATCTGCTTATCCAAACAAGTCTCCCCTGATAATGGTGCCCAACGCTGCAGGCCAGGCAGTGGCAACGGGAGATGAAACACAGGGTATGTCTCTGCCAGTGGCCACAGGTTTCACCTCTGACTGATTTACATGAATGTAATAAGCAATTCAGCACAGAGTTTTTCAAAAAAGCCATTTCCAGTGGGAGACCGTGAATGCAATCCCCCAAAGTGTCCAAAACTGTGATCAGAGAGAATATCGAAGACTCTAATGGCAGTGGTTTCTCCTGTTAAAATTCAAAGTCCTGGGACTCACTGGGAAAAAAGAGAAACAAGAATCAGCAATGGCAGTAGGCAAAGGTAACATCCTTCATATTGTTGCGATGTTTGGGAAACGTCATTCTGTTTTTTCTGTGATTTCAGTGCTTCTCCACTGCAGTGTTATGTGTATATTCCCAGCTGTAGAAGACAAGTATTCGAGACAAGCTGAGCAAGTTTTCGTCAAGTTTGCAGGACTGCAGTTGCAAAGGATAGAAGAATGGATCTAACTGCTAAGATGAGGGAAAGACACATTTTTTTGGACAATTTATGGATGAGCAATTATCATTTTCTTGGTGACAATGTCTGTGTTTAGACGTTTTCCATCTGATCCTGGATTAGAAGCAGACTGGCTGATAGTTTACCTAAAGAACCCTTTAAAAAGTGTTTTCTGCATGTGCCAGTAACCAGATGCTGGTATCTGCTTGATCCAGATGGTGACACAAAAGAGATAGAGGGGTGTGGATGGTCAAAATTGGAAAGAAGACCCTTAAGATCATGATAAACATTGCTATACATTTAACACAATTGCTACAAAAACTTCATGCTTGGCTTGAACCATAGGTGGCAGAGCCCCTCTGTGGCATTTCTTTTCATTAGTTGTAGGGTCAAGTTCATCACTTTTCAAACTGAGGGTAGGTTGAACCGTTCTGCAACCCCAAGGGGTAAATTTGGTGTAACAAACAAAGTAAAGATTCTCCATGTTTGAGAAAGGATCCTTTTTTTCATCTAGCTGAAGCAAGGAATGCAGTAGAATAACTAGACACTGCACACCACAGCTTCCAAAAGAACCTATTTCACTGAATGATAAAAGTGTTTATAGTCATTCATTCTTTACACTCATGAAAGTTAACCAGTATCACTGGAAAATGCTGCAGTCGAGCCTTTTCCAAATTTGTAGAAAACCACACAGCATAAAGATTTGCTACCTGGATTGATTACTTTTTTTCTCTGCCAAAGAATACTTCTGCATAAAACTACCACTGGGTTAAGTGCATGGACATTTGTAGTGTAATGCTACCTGGGAAATCATTTACACAGTGCCATCAGCTATGACATAATAACTTTATAATAGCCTGATGTACGAAGGTGTTCAGCTACCTTCACTTTCATTGAAGATTTTAATTATGGCAATTAAAATCCTTTAAAAATCAGTCCTCGGCTGCAGGAAGAGCAGTGAAGATATAAGCAGCAGACTATTTGCAGAAACCAAGTATTGATAAAGCGATCACAATTATTCAGAGTCTTCGTGATGACGTTACCAATTTCTTTCTCTATCTTTTTGGTTTGTTGTTGGTTGTTGGGTTTTTTTATTGTTTCTTTGTTTGCTTTTACTTCTGAAATACTGTAAAAATGAAGAATCAATTCATTAAGGCAACCTTTAATTTCTTGTCCAACTCACTGAACAACCTCACTTGCACCTGGTGTTTCCTCCATAGTCCACTTGGCATGGTAAATTCATCACCTTATCACAGCACTTCCCATGCTAGGGAGCATCACTTGGGAGAAGATGCTTAATATTCCTCCTCTCCCTTTGCAGAGAAACATTTGGGAAGCACCATGAAGTGGCTGCACATGGAATGTTGGGCAGTACTTTGATACCTTTGCATGATAAGACGGAGCACTACTCAAACGCAAGGGTAGATGGAGCCTGGTTCTTCAAGCCCCCATGATTGTTCGGTCCTGAGGCTGAGGGAAAACATGAACGTAATTTATTATTTCTCATTGCTTTCTTTTTCCTGAAAGGGAACTTTTACTCCCACACGCTGGTTTAAGGTACTTACTACTTCTGCCTGTACAACAGATGACTTAAAACTTACCATGTGGTGCTATCCAGAAATTAAATCCTTTGTACAGAATCATAGAATCATAGAATGGTTTAGGTTGGAAAGACCCTTAAAGATCATGCAGTTCCAATCCCCTGGCCACAGGCAGGGACACCTTCCATTAAACCAAGTTGCTCAAAACCCCATCCAGTCTGGCCTTGAACACTTCCAGGGATGGGGCATCCACAACTTCCCTGGGCAATTTCTTCCAGTGCCTCACCACCCTCAGAGTGAAAAATTTCTTCCTAATATCTAGCCTAAACCTGCCCTCTTCCAGTTTGAAGCCATTACCCCTCATCCTGTTGCTACATGCCCTTGAAAAAGTCCCTCTCCAGCCTTCTTGTAGGCCCCCTTCAGGTACTGGAAGGCTGCTATAAGATCTCCCCAGAGTCTTCTCTTCTCCAGGCTGAACAGCCCCAACTCTTTCAGCCTCTCCTCATAGGAGAGGTGCTCCACCCCTCGGATCATCCTCATAGCTCTCCTCTGCATGCACTCCAACAGCTCCTTCTTATGTTGGGGACTCCAGAGCTGGATGCAGTGCTCCAGGTGGGGTCTCACAAGAGTGGAGTAGAGGAGCAGAATCACCTCCCTCAACCTGCTGGACACACTGCTTTTGATGCGTCTGACAAGATGGACTGTGGTTGAACAGCACGCAAAGCATGATGATAACACCTGACATGAATCATTAGCTCTGGAGAGTAGAACCACCTTGAGAGTTTCCACTGCATGTTAATAAGTCCTCTGGAGACAGTAAAGTAGTTTGGCTACCACAGGTTTTGATTCCATGACCCACATTCATGGCACGGTAGCATTGGTGCCTCTGTCCATTGACTTCAGTAATGCTGCTTTCCCAAGTAATTCTTATCCAAGATGAATAAAATCTGCAGAATGTGATCAGTGCTTTGTGAAGTTACTAAATTCTTTGCAGTGGAGTTTTAATACAGCTAAGACAAATAATGTAACAAAGAGATCTATTTATATTGTAAAGTGATACTGTAAATAGTTAGGATCCCACTTAATGCATTACAAAGTTAGGTAACATGGAAAACAACCTGATAACAGTCAGGCTTTCAAATACTTTTTGTTTGAATATTGAATCTTAAATGTCCATCTCTATTGCAGGATTTTATGTGACATTACAAATATATAGGATGTAAAAAAAACCTACACTGAATAAATAGACAGTAATAAAATGGAAGCTCACTGAGTTTCTTCTTTGACTACTCTTTCTTCTTCATTTTAATCTTTATTTGACACTTTATTAAAAGTCCAGAGATCTGAATTTCAACCCCTGGTTAATCACCACTTAATCACTTGGCATACGTTAAATGCACATCTCTGCTGCATTGGTTTTCCCCCTATAATACTCTCCTGATTAAGCATCAGGCATTACTGTTCATTAACATTGGCTAAATTGGTTCTTTGAGAGCTGTCCCAATAAGGCATCTATCTTGACTTTAGCGTATCTCAGTTAAGTGAAGAACACTCATAACAAAACCTGCTTTAAAAAGAAACCATAGTAAACTTGTTTGGGAGACAATGACTGCTCCACAGTCCAAATACTGAAAAAAACACTGTTTTATTTCTGTCATGAAAGAGAACACTTTTTGTTTCCAAGGTCCCAGATCCTTCAAAAAAAACCTGCATCTTTTTTACTTGGTGTCTTTTCTGCCGCTTTTTCCAATCATTTCTCTAACTTACATGTGGTCAATCCACCTTCTAAAATAATGCCAAGCATAGATGCTAAAAAAATGACATGCAAATGTGTGTCACCCTTGAAACGGAAGTCACCCTAAACTCTTGTGAACTCTACAACAAGAATAAAGGAATGGAACATGGATAACTGTGTTTAATCTTGTTCGCAGCATCACTACATGACTAAAAGGCTAAACTTTAAGGAGCTGATTTATATCATGATCTGGCTGGTGACTGAGCTGAAGAAATTCGGAAGCTGTGTGAGGCTGTGTGGTGTTTCAAAACTGCACAATTACAACTTGGAGTAATTGTTCGGAGATATGCATTTGGTGCTAACTGCAATTAATAGATGGATACAAAGAATTATGTTTTTCCACAGCACTGCAGAAGTAGTGTTGGAACCAGTTTTCCTTCCACCTAACTTTTATTGCCTTGTCTACATGGCACTTCCTCCTCCAGTGAATTACAGAATTAATTACAACAGCGATAAGCAGGCGGGGATGTACGAAATCTTTGAGCCAAGATGGATGCTTGACATAACGAGTCGTACAACAGCACCATGGAACCCATCAACTGTGATCATCGTCTGGGCGCTGAGAGCAGCCTGAGAGTTTGGGATATTTTCTGTAAACACACACATCTTTATTTTTCCATGTGTTTTGCAAGCCCGTATGGTGGAAGGCTTTTCACACTTTTAGCCTGCAGACTTTCATTGAGCGTGGAAGCAGAGTTTATAAATAGGCCTTCTTCTTTTTTTTCTTTTAATGCCATTTAGATCTCATTTTAAGAGAGTTTATAAACAAGCTACATTTGTTCTTTTTATTGGCTCAAGAGGACAGCTGTCTATCAAGTATTCCTGTTCACACAATTTTCTATGGTAAGCCATGCTTAGACACCTTCTGTGGGTTATCAGTAGCTGTTTTATAAATAATAGTGTATTGGATGAAATCTGTGATATTATTTCATGTACATTTTCTTCCTCTGTACTGAAGTTCTTTTGTAGGCAGTGGTCCAGAACAAGATCCATTCACCTCTAAAATGTCTTGCAAGTCCTCTTTGAAGGCCCTATGTTAGATCCTGGCAGACAGTGCCCTAGGGTTGCACAGATCATATGCTGGCAATCTGTAGAGGACTGCATTTCAGCCGTAATGAATTAAGTGATTTCTTTCTTCAAAAAGCAGGAGACATTTGACAGAAAAGCTAAGAAACACAGTGCCAAAGAGGGAGGTCTGTGCTGTCAAGAGGTGTCAAACTGACAGAGCTGGAGACCTAAACCTTCTGTTCCCCAACAGGGAAAAACAGATTTCAAACCACGTCACACACTAGAAGCACTGGCAGTGGAAGCATTCATGTATGTTAGCCATGATATAGAGGCACCAGATGTAGAGATGTGAGGAGATTTTAGCTGCCATCCCAATTCCAGCCTCAACTTTAGAGGTCTGGAATTTAGTTTCCCAGAACTTTGTCCAAGACGGCACCATTTATTTCCATAACACTCCCCAACACTCATCCCCAGTGCTCATTAAATACAAGATTTTGGTTCCAAAGCAGTTGAAGATTCACCTTTCCTTTGCCCAAACAACCCCCGATGATACAAATGAAGGAAAGCTTTCAGCACATGTTTAACTGCATCTTTTAGAAGTGGTAAATGCTCAAATTCTTGTGGGCACGGGCCAAGTTAAGCATATGTTTAACCGATCTCCTGACTCAGTTGTTGCCCTGTGCGTGGGAGCCCAATGAAAAATAAAAAAAGAAATCCTGATTGTAATCCTGACTTTGGGCCAGGATTTTATTGCAATATTTATAAATAAAGACGTGATGGCATTTAATTATTTAAGAAACAAACTGGTTGTGGAAATTTCAGAGAGATGTAAGGTCCTTGGACTTGTACAAGGCCCACTTTCCTGTGACTAATATATATAGTACAGAAAAAGAGAAGGGTGAAGGAAAAGCCATTTTCTCTCATAACAGGAACATACAATATTAAGGAAACTGAAAACTACATTTCTAAAATTGTTTCCATTTCAGAGTCCTTCTGCCTATGGAGAATCAATACACCAGAAGAGCATAGCCTTAAACGTTAATATTACAGAATAAAATTCGTTTTTGATGGATTGATGGGCACATTTTCTTAAGGCCAAGAAATAATGAATACAAACTTTTTTTCCTGATAGTCCATCTTTCCCCTCTCCCTGCACAGAGGACGTAGAGAATAATAGGATACCACTTGCCTGTATATAGAAACATCCATTATTAGGCACCAAGAGGTTTCACTACGATGCGTGTCCTCACCCCCATACATCCATTTGTAACAGCAAAGGGAAATCAGAATACAGGAAAACGCTGCTGTTTGCTTTGCTGCAGCCTCAGAAACCCAGTCAATCAAGAAAAGGTTGGCTGATGTGATGTTGGCTAATAATTCCCAGAGGATTTTACTCTGCCTTAACTACACAGGCCCTAAGCATGCTGAGCTTAAAAGCAAATCCATGTACACCCTAATTTCAACATGCAGTTTTACATCATGTCACACTTGCTTTTCTTTCTGAATCAGCAATAACTAGCAAGTGCTTCCCTAGTAATTCTGATCTTAGATATGGGCTGAGTTTGAAAAATAATCATTTAGTTACTGTCCTGACATTCAGTGATTCTTTGCACGGAGACAGCATGGGCCCATTTTTCTGGTGCATCTCTAAATTCCTATGGCTCTTGGAAAAGATGCTTCCAAGATCATTATTTAAGTTTTTAAGTATTTTAGGTGAATTCCAAATTGAGTGTATTTCACTGTCAGATACCTTTTTATTTCCTTTTATACTTACAGAAGGGTAATTCTGATTCCACAAATTCCCCATTTTCTTTCCTTCCTTCCTGGCATCTTTCCCACTTATCAATGATGTATTTGGTACCTGGAGTCAGATCCCAGTGTCCTTTAGAGGGAAAGAACACCACTGGACCCAAGCAAAAAGAATTTGCCTCGAGGTTGTTATCCTGTTCAAAAATACTTATACAGAGTGTCTTGGTTATTTGGAAAAATAATTGTGCTCTGTTTTGGATAAGCCAAATGTGGGAAAAGGATGACGTTTTTATGCTTGATGATATTCAGTTTTACTCTGTCATGACACAGTTTATGCAGAATTTCAAGAAAATATTGGCCTTTCATTGAATGCCATATTGTTACAACCCACAGTTCAGCTTAATCAGATTTTTAAATGAAGGATAGGGAAAAGTATTATCAGTCTGATGCAGTGGAAAAATATGGAGGCTCTGTCTCAACTCCCTCCAGCATCCTTAGTTTCATACAGCCACTCTGACAGAGCCAAAATCAGTGTAAGAAAAATAAGTAAGAAAAACCTCCTAAAATCAAAGGTTAAATTCAGTATAAGAGTTCAGTTAGAAATTAGAATTGTACGAAGTCCGGAGCAACTTTGCCATCCCCTGAGATTCTTGGCAGCTTATTTAGCATCTCCCAGGATTCACACTCGCAAGTACAGAGCAGAATATTGTAGTCATTGATTGTATTTTATTATTATATTCTGAGTGCTGGCTGAGGGACTGCATTAGTGCAGCAGACAATGAAACCCAACTTAGCCAAAACTTATAATTGTCTTGGATAGAGTTAAAGATATCACCACAAAACTGGTTGTGTTATGCTACTGCTGAAAAGCCCCAGGCCTTTGGCAAACTCCAGTGCGCTGTCTTGTGCATACAACAGAGAAGAAACTTACCCCTAAGTCCCAAAGAGCTTACAACCTAAAGCTTCCTTAAGGAGCCTACAAGCTAAAACTTAATGCTACAGTATTACATGTTGATTTCCAATAATATCAGTATTTGCACATTGTAATATGACTTAGGGATATGTTATTGATTTTTTTTTCCTATCTATCCAGTGATCAACATTTCTACTGAGGCTCCTCCATCTTCCATATGTTGTATGGCAAGTCATTGTGCCTCTATAGAACTGATCCTTTCTTATTTCTTTTTTAGGTTATTGCAGCCCCCCAGACAGTGCCAGGTGCTTCCCAAAGAACAAAGCTTAGGAAATAGCTTTGAGATCTATATAAAAGCTCATTATAATTATATTTTTTTCATTCTTCTTTATATTGAACCATGTCTTTCAACTAGTAAATCAGCAGAGTTAGCAACTTACACCAAAGACCGGTCCTTTGTTAAACTTTTCAAGCTCTCTTTTCTCCCTGTTTTGAGTGGAGGAAGATAGAGATTCATTGGTTGGTTGGTTAATGAATTTCTCTTCATTCTTTTTTCTTTTTTTTTTTTTTCCTTGAGAAGAAACAGATTTCTGTGTAGCTAAAAATACAGTGTAACACATCTCTGGTCAAAGTCTTCTGAAACATAGTTGTTTTTATTTATTTTTCTGTACAACAATAAAGATCCCAAATGTTTTACAGGAATCATAACTGACTTACACATGGAAAAGGAATGAAATTTAACTGGATGTCTTTGTAGCTCTTTCTATTCTACCTATTTTGACTTTGAAGTTTGGAAACTCAAAACTAAAATGTCTCCTACTTTGTATGAGCTCCTTTCTTTGGGCCTTTTGTTCCCAGATCTTTTAGCTAAATGACTATTTATGTTCATGAAAAAATAATTTTCCCTTTCAATCCGTGTTAAACCAAACAGTTTATCCATTGTTCACAATTACTCATTTTCCATCCAGTTCATCATCCATTTCCTGCACCCCACAGGACCACCACACACTTAAATGCAGGTCACCATCAAAGACGAGTTTCTTATAACCTTGAAAATTAATTGAAAAGTAAATGATTACCTTTTTCTTTCTTACCCACAAACACATAGGACCAGAGCACAACTTAATCAAAAAGTTTTTCCAACCGAGGTCATTCCTACTGTTAGCCAGTTAGCTTAGATCAAGTTAAAGTAATACAGAAATCTCTGCTTTGGAAACCCCAAGATCTCATATATCCATATGTACAATTTTTTATTTGTTTACTTATTAGTATATTTTTAAGCACCTTTGCATGCACATAAGTTTCTCATGATGAGAAATGTTAATCTTACATTTAAAGAAAAGGGCTAGAAATCACTTCATCTAGCTTCTACAATCAGGATTTATTCCATGACCTTTAATAAATCACTTCTTGATGGCTCAGTTTCCCGATCTGTGAGATTTTGATTAATAATGATTCTTAATAACACTTGTAGTTCAGAGTAGGGTGGTGAAAGTGAGATCCCAGTCCCAACCACTTTTACTTCAACCAGTAGCACTCCTAAGAGTAATTTTATCAACCTTGGTAGAATTACTCAGCTGAGAAGTTTACATGATTAAGGATGACTTGTTTAATATCTGTAAAGCTTTACAATACTTGAGATTTAAGGTGGCATTTAAGTGAAAAATGTTTTGTCTTTATTAAGGTCTCATTTTAGTCCAGACTTCTTCTTGCCAACCCAAATACTAAAGCAGTCTCTGTGGGGATGGAAAAGCTGTGAAAGTTTGATGCCACTTGGCTATGGTTTAAGTATTTTTTTATTTGGAGGTGAGGTGGGGAAGGACTTTTTGTATAGGTATCATTTTTGCCAGCATGGGTTTATACTTTTAGGCAAAGACTCAAGATAACTGATGACATTCTCAGCCAAGGCGGACAGCAAAGGTCTTTCCAAAATCTAGCTCCTATACAGTCAGATATATGCAATATGACTCATTCTTCATTGTGGTGGTGTGCAATAATGTTACAAGAGCTATGGCATTGTCCCAAATGAAGGATGCACTCCAAATTAATTTCTCATTGAGTGGAAAACAACATTATGGTGAAAATTAAAAGGTCTGAGAAACATTTTTACCATTCCCTGACTGTTTTCAGGACCTCAGAAGATCTCCCTTTTCCTGCCAGGAACCCAAAACATTTTCTTCATCATCTGCACAATGACACACCTCAGAAATTGTGACACACACTTCTGTTTTGAAAAATGCATGTTCAACTGCTTTATCAAAATACACACCAGAAGAATTTTGATATAGGTTCCTTCCACAGCTTCAGGACACCTCCTGTGGATGGCTTTATGGGCAATTCAGAGAAAACTTTTTGCTTACTAGTGGCACAAATCTGTTTTTCTCTCTCTTTGTGTAGATACTGAAAGCTATATTAGGTGCAATGCAGTGAGGATCCAAGCTATGAGTCTCTCCACTACTTTCCTTTGATAAGCCCACAGTGCTTATTGTGCTCATGAAATTATCTGGAAGTCCCTTAATTATTATTTTGTAGTATTTGATCCATTATTTCAGTGTAGTTTTCAGCTGGGCTTAGGAAGTGATAACTACCATGATCATTCTTTTCTTTTTTCTTTTCAAAAATCAATATTATACTCATTTTCCTTCCTTTCTGTTACCTCCCCGGATTTTCAATTACTTTTCCAAAGTATTTTTCTTGGATAAAATTAAACCAATTACTGCTGATCTTGACAAGTAATGACAGATGCCCTATGAACTACTGGTTCTTTTTGTGCTCTGAAAGCAGTCCTTCATGGAGCAACTGTGTTTATTTGTTCTTTTAATACTTCTTTCTCCAGGAAATAGTAAACTTAACTACCATGCCTTTTGATGTACCAGAAACCTCTTCTTCTGCTGAGCTTTTGGTATGACTTTCTATCAGATTTTGCTCATTACTATTAGATTACACTACTAGATTTTTTAATTCCACAAAATTTGTTTTCCTAAAGTCCTTTACCCAGCAAAGATCTTAAGCAGCTCCTTAAATAGTATAAATACCAGTACTAATAATACTGTCTCACAGACTTTGTATTATACACATACGTAGACGTTTTCTGAAGTTGAACTTGGTATCTTTGCAATGTTTCAATCAGTTAACCCAATATATACCATCATAAAATCACATAACGGCCCTTTTTATGTTTTTCACAATAATCTGCCTGGACCATGGTAACAGGGCAAGGCTGAGCCCATGAGTGGGGGCGATGATCAGGCTCACAGAGAGTAATGATTGGATGGTTGGGCAGGACCCTGGAGATAGGACAGGACAGGACGGGACATCAGTCCACGGGCTGAGATACTCTGGTACAAGAACTATTTGCACACTGAATCATAATGAAGAAAAATAATTTCATGCCTCCAGAATGGGCAAAGTCACATTTTTTCCTTTCTGTATTTTCAAACAAAAATGAAACTTTCATTTTTTAAAAAGTTCCTTCAGTAATTCAAACAAGTAAAGAGATATGAAAACAAAGCAAATTGGTCTTTTGTTTCTCTCCAAGGTTTTGGTTTTGGGTTTTTTTTCAATGAGAAAAAGAAAAATCTTTTTGGATCTACCAGCCAAGTGAAAAATTGATCAGCTACACAGGTCTGTCTATTTGTTAGTATTAGCTATCAAACAATGCATGCATTTTGGTAGTTATTTTTTTCCCCATAATAGGACATACCATGGACTACAATACCATTAGAGTTTTGTTTACACCTCTCCACTCAAGATAGCATTTTTAGCACAGTTCTTCAAGATTTAGACAAAAAAAAAAATAAAAGAGAAGAAAAAGGAGAAGTAAGTACATTTACATTTAAAGAATATACGTACAGCTTTGGGGGGAGAAAAAAAAAAAAGTGATTTGAAGATAATCCTACAAAATCCAGGAGTTCATTTTATATGAAACCTCAAAGTGAAACTCCATTTGACCCCCTCATTTCGTGGAATTCCGTTTCGTCACTATAAAATTCAACTGCTCACACCTAAATTTAACTGGATTTTTTTCTTCCTGACAGGAAGTTAATTAGAGGATAAAGAATATCATCAGTCCAGCATAAGAGTTTCTGCTTAAAACAGAGAAGACCCTGATGCAAAATATTCTCTGTTGTGAGGCACTCAAGAAGAGAAACTGGAGGAGAAAATGCATGTTCAGGAGTAGCTGAAGGAAAGCAGCTTACAGGTAAAGGATCAGATTAAAAAAACATCATCTCACTGCTGCCACCTGAGCTGTTCGCTATGGAAAAATAACAACTGATGCACAGGAAAGTTGCCAAGGAAGACAGGGAAGCACAGCTTCTGATGAACACTGCCTTGGACTAGTTAATATTCATCAGCAAAGGTCAAGGCCTTAAGTAGAAAGTGTATTTCAGGAAATTGTATGGAATACCAAGAATCAGAATAACCCAGAAGTGTTGAATTTGGAATTCAAGGGTCAAGGTTTCTAGCACATGAAATTTCGCATGTGACTGGATGTTCCAGTGTTAGATTTTTTTCTAATTGCTCTAAATTTTCCATTTTTTTTTAACCTGTGCACATAATCCTAATAAGTTGCTTGTCTGAAAACATAATTATTAATTACCAGGAATCCAATGTGTTATTAATTTAATGTCAATGGATTGAATTGTGTGATGGGTAAAGACAGTCAAGTAGCAGTGATTGGCAGGAATGAACCAGCTTCCCTGAGTGGGGACAGGAAGAATTTTACTCAAGGAAATGTCAGTGAAACCCATCCTAATAAATAAGTGAACTGAGTTGACTTAAACACTCGTAATGCCAGTGTCTGGGATAAGCAATGGAAACATTAAAAAAAAATGCTTCACCATAAACAGATACGTCAGAGTTCAGAATGATATATTTCAGCACAGCCATCCCTAGCATGGCATGCTTTTAAAGTGATGTTTATAATCATTATTATTTTGGTAACAATGGGGGGGGGGGAAGAGCAGAACAGCAAAAATTGTTATCTGCTAAGGAGAAACTGCAATAGCAAAGTTTCCTGATAAGAACCTACATAAGGGTTTAGTCATAGTGAGACAACAACTCTGCTCAGATACAAATGCAGTAACTAAGAACGTGGTTGTAGCTTGTTCATTTCTAATTCTAGCTGTATGTTACAGTCAGATGGTGAAAGCAGTCATTTCATGAAATAACTGAAATTTTCAGACATTTTGTGAAATGACCGGCATTATGGCTGTTCTATTACACTCTTTGACTGTTTCACTCCATCATTAAGTTAAATGACTGGTGTTATTGTGAGAGTCACATTGGTGTGATTTTTATCACTTACATTTAGGCATCTGAACTTAGACGTATAGGTCAGTTCAGGTTCTCACAGTCATTGAAGGAAAGGTGGCATCTCCAGATGACAATCCAGCTGATATATCTTAACTAGCTGGTTTTGGATGAGATGAACCATCCTTTGGGTATACTGATCTCTCTTTCATTTAATTATAAAAGGATTTTAAAGTGATAGGTTCTGATAAAGACGCTTACCCATTGATTAATCCTCGTGACTCTTATTCACTGTGTTGTTTAGCCCTATGGATGCCCACAACTGATGTTATACGTATTTCTATTATTCCATACTCTTGGATACAGTCACCTTCTACTCTCTGGAATCTTTGCCACAGGGCATCTAAATGCATTGGAACTACTTGCTCCCCCCTTTTAGCTTACATTTCGCTTTCCCAGTGTGCTATGTGGCCAACAGGGTAGAATTAGTATTATATTCATTTTTTTGTTTTGATCAGAAATAATAACTTGATACATCTTTCTTTACCCAGTCTGGGACATTTATTAAACCTCTCCACAGTCAGGGCTTTCCTAAAATCCCTAGACTTAAAAATTTGCCCCTGTTGTGACAGTCAAATTCTAGTGACAGATGAGCATGTTAAATGCCTTTACTGCCTTGAAGAAATTCTGTCTCATATTCCTAGTAAATGCAGCATTTTTTGGTCCTTCCCCTTCCAGGCCAGAAAAGACTAAGAGCCTGTCTTTATAACTGCCTCCCTGGGAAGTAAAAAATTCTATCTTCAGACAGCCATGATAAAGTGGTATCATTCACAGGGAAGACAATATTAGTTGAAGTATGGATGCGGTGAATGTCCATGAAGCTATGTGACAGGTTCACTCTTTCCTAACGAGAATCTGAGAGGTGCCAAGGGATTCTGCACATCAGATTAGGAAAGTCCAATATGGTTCTGATAGAACTGAGAGGCTGGAAACTGCATCTCGATACAAGTTGGCTGGCTGTGAGTACATACGATAGCAGGGGAGGGGCAGTTGTGGATTTTTCTGGGTTCTAGGAGGAAGTCAAAGAGGCACCTGCAACACAAAGGAGAGCCTGTATCGCCAAGAGACTTATGATACCCCCTGAAACTGTAAAAAAAGCTGTCCTCATCCCAGGGAAAAGCATCATTTAAATAGATAGGGTTGAAGTTCTGCATGGGGATCAAAGATCACTTGCCAGTCTCAGTCTTTCAGTCTTCCTAGGCTGCGATATATAGATAGGGAAAATACTAATTCATACTTCATCTGCATATAAAACCCAGAGCACGTCAGAAGGCACTGACCTTCACATCTGTTCCTACAATTGGGTGCCCTGAATTTCTTAGGAACAGGCTTTTCAGTGTGTACTCCTCTCTGTTCTTTTGGCTCTGGGATATTGCACGGAAGAAGAGAAGATAAGCAGGACTCAGTTGTTGAGATGTATTGCCCCTTCTGTATAAAACATTGCCACAGGGTCATACTCCAGAACGGAGTGGGAAAAAGCTGTAATGACTTAATGAGACCCCAAATGAGACTGTTAGGGCATTTCAAAATTTCTTAATGGAAACTCTGGACACTGAGACCTAGGGAATACTGGTCATGGAGTGGCAATGTTTCTCATTCACCTTACTTCACATTCTGTGTTGCAAGAAGCAGGTTGTTATCATGAATATGTGCAGATATCTCAGGACATTTTTGAACTGCTGGAATATTAATCCCTGTCAGTAAATGTTATACAAGCAGTAGAGCTTAGCAACCGAATAGTCCCACTGAACACACTACCCGCTAGAAGGTGCAGAAACAATTCAAAGTCACCTGGCAGAAGTCACATAGTTCTGAGGCAAAACACAACCCTTTTGTGTTCTTTCCTGGTCCTGGTCCCATAAATCCCCAGAGGTTCCCCCTTTCCATAATCAAAAAATGTAAAAAGACATTTCCTTCTGATTTGGGCCCTTTTTCCTTTTACAGTCTGCCTTGAGAGATACATGATCAGCTGAAACATCCTTTACAGGCTGCATGGCTATGAAGTAGTAGAGAGACTTGCCCTGAACTCCTGCAAAACTAGACATTAGAGAGAAGCTGAATTGTTGGAGAGGAAATAGGAATGTGATCCCAGACAAGAAACACAAATTCTCTTCCTGGGTTTGTGCCCAAGCAGGTGAGAAACGTTAGTTATTTGAGCTTGGATTTGTTGTTGGTTTTCGTTTTCAGATGTCATCCAGATGCTTCAGAAAGTATTTGCCTTCTAAGTCTTTTTCTTCACTTGAGTTTTCTAGGATTTTTTCAAAGGCTGGAGGCTGCACTTGGTTATTTACAAATTTGCTTATTTAAGGATTAAACTGTGAATCACATGGGGTTTTTTTATATTTATTTAATGTGATATTTAAAACCTTTGTCCTGAGAGGTTTGTTTGTTGGTTTGTTCATTTTTTTTTAAATGAAAATTTATTTTTATTTTTTTCTTTCATAGTTTTTATTTGACCATTGTTTTAATTTTATTCTGATATGGACAAAATTTAACCATATGGGATTTATGGTTAATTTTATGGTTATGACGGTTTTCAGTAGAGCACCTACAACTAGACCTTTCAGACAGGACCTGTGAGGCCACATAACCTGATTTCTGAACTCCAGTTTCCCACATTTAAGATCAGAGAATCATAGAGTGATCTTGGTTGTAAGAAACTCCTGAAGGGCCAGAGCAGCTTAAGGCTGGGCCAATTTAAAAGTTATATCATTTGTCTTTGGCCCTTGTTCAGCCAAGTTTTCAGTATCTCCAGGAATGGAGATTTCACTTTGCATCTGTGCCTTTGTTTTAATGTTTGACCACCCTAATTGTGAGATATTTTCCCCTAATTTTTGATCAGAATTTCACTTTCTGTAACCTGTGTCCATTGTGTATTGTCCTTTCTGCGTCTACGTCCAAAAAGAATCTGGCTCTATCATCTCTTTAACTTCTTAATACATATTTAATGACATTTACTCGTTCTGCTTCTCTTAAGAATGAATAAACCCAGCACTTGCGGTTTCTCCTTGTATGTCTTATGCTCTGGGTACCCATACATCTTGTTAGCTCCCTGCTGGACAAACCTGAGTTTTTCAATATCTCTCTCATACAGGGGAAATGCAGTACCCAAATTTGTTTTCACTGGTGTTGAATAGAAAATAATAACCACTTCCCTCAACCTGCTGTCGATGCTTTTGCTAATGTAGCCCAGTACCTGGTTAGTCATCATCTCTGCAAGGGTGCATTACTGGCTCATGTTGAACTTAGTGTCTACCAGGGCTCCCGCAAGTCCTTTTCTGCAAAGCTGTTCCCCAGGCAGTGAGTGCCCAGCTGGTGGGACAATGCAGAAGTGCATCCACTCTAATTGTTAACAGTCACTAGGATCAGAAAGCTCTTGACCTGCACCAAACCAGTCTAGTCTTGACAACATTCAGTGTCTCTGCACACCAAAGTCCAGAAACACCCTGTAAATACAAATGGCTACACCTCTTTCAACCTAGTGAACAAGGCACGTCCACCAGATCAGGGGCCAAGACAAGGCAGTGGAAGTTGTATACCTTCAAGGTACAGCTGCTTCAGGATGAGGTGAGTTGAGGATGACAATTTTCTTCATAATAATTAAAGCTTTAATAATGAGCTTCACTCAGAACGGGAGAGACAGAGATTCAGTGAACCGTGATTGGGAGAATGATTTGCTTCAAAATAGACTGAAAGTGTGACAAAAAAGTTGCGCCTTTCCAGGTGGTAATGAAATGCAATTCTATATTTGAACTGAACAAATGTATTATACAAGAATTGTTTTAAAGCTATTGGAAAAGGTTCAAGGTAGTAAGAGTACCTTAATCTCCAACCTGTTTCATCCAAATGCTCAACAGCAACATCACCCAAAAACTTAGCTAGACTTGGATATCCTCAATGGGTGGAAAAACAAACCTTCACTAGCAGGTAGTTAAATTATCTTGGATAATATTTCCAAAGGCAGTACCTGTTTTATGAATGTTGGTATGGTCTTGCTAACTTCCAAATAACCCAGGAGTTCCATGATAACACTCTCTGCAGTTAAATTGATGACCTCCAATACTGATCCAGAAACAAAATAAATCATTAAAAATCTTTAAAATGCGAGACAAGGATTTTATATTCTTCTTAACAAAGCTTAAAGCCTAAACAAAGTTTTAAATTAAGAGACCAGGTGGTCTAATTTCCATCTAAAGTTAGCAAAGAGATATCTGACCCTCTCCAAGGGGTGATCTGGCCTTGTATCCTGTGAATTGCTGAATGATGCTCTCAGTCTGTCCAGTGAGAGAGCAGGTGTGGGTGACAGAGCCTCTGAATGAGAGATTCATTTACATGCAGTAATGTTGGATGAAGTGAAATCTTAGGTTCTGTAGCTGGCAGAAACAGGACATATTGAGTACATGTTACGACTGCATCTGGTCAGAAATATGTTTACGAATTGTATAAAGTGAGGGTACAGGGTTCCATTGACATTGAAAAGTTTTGGGAAATAATATTGATTTAAATTACAGCTTAATTTAAAGTAATATGGGAAGGATTCTGATGGTATTGGAATGTCTCTTTTCAGTATTTGTGGAATAAAAACTTGATATTTGTTTTGTCAGCTGACTTTTATGTTCTATAACATTTTGTCTTAAATCCTAATATATGGACAAGTTTTTAATGACTTGAATAAAGACAGAACTTCATTATTTTTGAGATGAAATATTATTTTTTCCTGATAAACTTAAACATTTTTGGTATATTTTATCCAGTTTGGAAAAGAGCCAAACTTCATCATCTCAGAAATTGTTGATGAAATAGAGTTTGCCTCTTTTTCGCACCTTTAGGTTAATATTATCCATTTATTGCACTATTTTTCATTCAGCATCTGGTACTCATTTTCAGCTGAAATGTTCATTGTTGTGACGGTTGATTACTCATACCAATTATTGCTGTTCTTCTGGTTGTACTCCATTTGAAAGAATAGGCACAGCAAGCAAATGCATTATTACCTATTACAACATTTATTATGATTATTTATATGTGTAAGGACTATATGCAGATCATTATTCATACGGTAGTTAGATGGTTCCAGAATCTTGAAATTTGCTGTCTTTGATATCAGGCTACACCACTTTCCCTATTTTTATGTATTAGAGATGGAAGGAAATAATGATTAAAAATCTTGCCCAAGGTTAAGGAGAGAAAATGAGTTGGAGCAGGGACACAAAATCTTCTGGTTCTAATTGTTTCTAGAACAATATATTTCATTGAATTAATGAGACTAAACAGAACTAAGAATGATAGAAGAAAAAAGTCCCAGTGGTAGAAATTTGGCTTACTCCTGCAGCCATGAAACCAAAATATATTCTTTTCCAGATCAGCAGAGTCGATTTAGGTAGTATTTGTCTGAAATCCAGAAGGCCTGAATACACCAAGAAATACAAAATAATCCAGCTCTCAGGGAAGTCAGTAAGAGCTTTTCGGACAATTTCTTTGGGTTGGAGGGCTGGTGGGTTTGCTTTCTCTTCAATTAAATTAAAATTGTCAAACCTGAGGGCAATGAAAGAGACTTGCCAATATTGAAGATGAGGGGGAAAGATTGTGTAAATGCTAGCAATGGTTTCCAGAAAAGCTTCTCATATTTTCTTAATAGTCTGGGATCTGTATTACCACAATGAAAGCAGAGGGGATTGATGGGATAGGCATGGAGTATAAGCTCCCTCTTTAGTTGGTGCCAAAAGAAGGAGCTATAACTCTAAGGAAGTAAAAAAGACAAGATCTTCTAGTATGTAATTCCATCCATAGAATTTAGGCTTCTTTTTGGTACTTTGGAAGTGCTTCTCCCTCTCTACTCTCTTCAGTCAAAGATTTGGTTTACCTTTTAATAGGTTAATTTAAGAAAAATGGATTCTGCTCTACAGTCTAGTTCTGGACCCCAAGGCTATAAACAGGTCACCAATGCTGAAAGAAATGAAGACTTGAAGCTGGGCAGAATCAGGTTTAGGGGTAAACAAGACAGAAAGATCAAATACCAAACCTATGTAAAGCACATTATGTATAGTAAACTGCTATGTAATATGAAGATGCAAACAAGCAAGAAAGAGCAAGGTGTTTAAGTATGTTAGAAAATACAAAAATATCCCATGCCAATGCCACGAAAAAAAGAGGAAGAAAGAATAAACTTCATTAACATCACCCTTTTCCCATTGGAGAACTTTGAACACAGATGACCTGGTCCAAATGTTTCCTTGCTTGAGGAAGACTGGTGTCGTAGGATCCAGAGGGACAGTGGAAGGGTGACCATAATGCTCTTAAAAGGGGTGGGTACTACTGTGTGTAGTATATTATAACTGCTTTGCTATATTACTGAGATTTTTTTTCTTTGTAAAAGTATTCTTTATTTTCTTATTCTGTAATAAATAAATCTGAACTAATAATATTTGTCTAGTTATACTGTAAAAAATTCAATTTTATTAATAATAAATTCTTGACTTCACATATTTGCTACATTTCCCTTTAGCCCATAACAAGATTTTAAGCATAATAAAAGGCTTAACATTTTAACAGAAAACCAAGTTCCCATTTGACTAGCTTTCATACAACAGCTTCAAGAAACAGCTAGGACAACGAGTAATGTTTGTTTTGTCTCATTTTTATTTCTTAGTGGAATTTACAGCTAGCTAGCAAGAAGAGTTTCTGATCATAGTCAGTTACTCTGGAAAATATGTTTTATTACTTTCAAAAACCCCACTTAAATGAAGGGAATTATAAAATCATTTTCACAGTAGTCTTTGGATAATAAATTGTCAAGTCTTAAATATCAGCTGATTCTTTTATCTGAGTTTATCTTGTCGAGATGGATCAGAATGCTGCAATCAATCACTCAGCTTAGCTATAAAATGGCTTCATCATACATGTGTATTCTCTTCAAAATCAAGTTCTAACATTTGCACATAATAACTTATTGGTTTGCAAGGTTAGTCCAAGCCTGCGTTCAATATTATCTGACATTTTATTGGCTACTACACAAACTTTTGCCTAATACAGTCATTTTACTTAGAAAAGTTAATTGAAAGGTTGCCTTTAATAAAGCATTTTTTTTTTAATGTAGGAAGAATGAGGTAAATGTACTTGATGCATGAGAAGAAGAGTGAAGACAGTAAAATGTGGGAGAGAACGAAGGAGAAAAAGGAAACACTCATTCTAATGAGAAATGGAGTTGGAAGATAAAGTTTCATAAGGGTGAATTCATTCCCTAAGGGAGCTTAGTCTGGATTTGGTGCCTGGATCAGCACACTTTCCTAGATGAAAAATATAAATCACACAGTTATGTGATAGATGATGTTTATTTAGAACGAGACTTGTTAAAGAGGTGCTTAGCAGGAAACAGGCATCTTGATGCAAGCATTTCGAGAGTATAGAAAGGAAGGCGGGAAGTCTTGTGCTGGTAGGGGAAAACCTCAGCAGAGTGGAAAAAAGGGCCATCCTCAATTTGTGCGTATCTAGGCTTTGTCAGAGCGATATGACAACTACAGAGAGGCCTCCACAGGAGGTTTCAGGCAGGGGATGGATCTAGTTTACATGTGGAATTTGTATTGACCTGTTTCATTTGAAAGGAATGAGGCTTTCCAAAAAAGTAAAATAAAAGTCTTAGCCTGCTTGGAGCTGATTAAAAATCTAATTGATGTGTTGGCTGACGGACATGCAAGTGGGAACAATCTAAACAGAAACATAATAACAACTAAAACCCATGTTTCCTCATATAGGTGTATTTTTTCTTTTTTTTTTTCCTTCCCATGTCTTAGAGGTCTTTCACTCTGTTGAAGAAACGTTTATAAAGCCTTATTTTTAGATTTTTTCCTATTTTTTTCTATCTATTCACAGTTATGCATCTAGCATAGAAGGGAGCCACACTTGTTTCCCCGTTCTGAAAAAAACACATCATAGTCTGAATCTGCTTTGTATTTGACATTGAATGTCTATGCTAATACATTAATATTCTAGTAAAATATTGTGAAAAACAAATAAAAGAATGAATAAGCATGGAAAGTATTGTTAAAGCTGGGTCTGTGTACCTCAGTTGGCCCATAAATTTATCTTTAGGCAGCTAGCATAGAATAGCAATAAATAAATATTAAAAAAAAAAAAAAGAAAAAATTCTAAGCTCTAGAAGTGCTCCATCTTCATTACTGCACATTCA
The DNA here is from genome assembly GCA_008711295.1 of Anarhynchus alexandrinus. NCBI lineage: Eukaryota > Metazoa > Chordata > Aves > Charadriiformes > Charadriidae > Anarhynchus > Anarhynchus alexandrinus. The sequence goes on along the minus strand of VUYV01000015.1, from coordinate 2,812,124 downwards.
AAATTCCCCAAGGAATGTTATTCCCCCAGGAGGTGATGATTCATAGAAATATAAATGTTTTATATGTTGAATGTTGACAGAGTTGTGTTGGAATCTATGACCGGGTTCCGCTAAAAACATTGTCTTCTCTTTGGTCAGTGCCTCTCTCCATTTTCTCCATTAGTTGGCTCTTTACACAAAAGGGGAAACAAAAGCTTGGAAGGAGCTTCGGTTCCTAAATGTCTTGGCCCCTCTGTATCTTGCTACTCATGAAAGTGGCTTCCCATTTTAATGTATAGAATAAGACAAACAGAAAACCTGTGGAACCTCTGCACAGCCGCCCTCACAAGAGCTTCCACTATTCATACCTTCAGGATGGCTCTTCTGGTGGGTTTCCTGAGGACCATGATATTTTTTCTTTTACACAAAGAATTTGAAATGTGAGGTTCTCCTTCAGTTCATAACAAAGTCAGCTATTCTGAAATATCAAAGCCCTTTGTGAATTGGAATGACCTTTCCTTGGTTAGCTCCTGCCCTTTAGCAATGGGTGTTGCTGGTTGCTCGAAATTCACATACATGGCCACTTTTTGCAAAAAGGCTATGAGAGGGCAAACTTTCTCCAAAAGGTCTTTAACTTAAAAAAGTCAACCCCAGGCATGAAGAAAAGAGAACAAGTTCTGCAGGCTATTCACCTCTTGGCCTCTTTACTGAAATTGCCAACACGGAGAGGAGCTGCAATGAAGACTGTTCATTTATCTCTGAAAATAATGTTGAATATCTGTCACTGCTTTGGGAAATGATTGACCTGCTAATGATAGGTTTTATATCAGCAGGTCCTCGAGTGCCATTCTCAAAGTCACTATATGGGGTTTGAAAATTGACTTCTTAATGGTGACAATCCTGTGGAACAGAAAGGAATTGCATTGCAGATGAATTTTCTGATGCAAGTGCATTGTCTTTCCTCTACCCAGACTGATGCCCATGTGCTAAGTATGTTGCCAAGGGCAAAACTTAAGGGAATTATAGCACTATGACATTACATTGAGCCATATACATTTCATGTCATGCAATAATTTACTCTTAAACTTTTTCTTATGATGGTGAATATAGTTCTCACTGAAAAAAAAAGCCATACTTACAGGAGAGTTATATTTAAACTTATGAGTACATAGCTTGGCCTTATGAAAAATAAAAAAAATCTTAATTTGCCTCTTGTTTTTGAGTTTTATTACAGTCCAAGTTTCCTTCCAGAGAAGCTTCTCACAAAGGTCAACAGAAATTATTGGAGATTAAGGATAGAATTTTCAAAACTGATTACTGCTGGCCTAAGCCTGATCTCACTCGCTTCAATGAACTACCATTGACTTTAGTGTGAATAGAGATAGTCAAATGTCAAGAGCTTTTTGGAAATCCAGTATGAGTGATGTGGTTATCCAGCTGACAGTGAGACAGCAATAGAGTAGAGGACCCCCAAAGTGGGTTATATGCTTCTCCTGCCCAATTTGTTTTCTGAGAAGCGTAGGTATTCATTTCTTGGAAACATATAAATGCAATCATACCAAACAAATAAGCAAATATAGAAAGAGGGAAAAAACAAAATGAATGAAACTGAATGGCCAGGAAAAAAGGGGTTAACAAGGATAAATATAGATAAAAGTAAACAAATACAAATCCAATGAGATATTGCCTTGGAAAATTGCTACCTAATTTATTTCCTTATTAGCATTTTTGAAAGTTAACTAGGCCCAATTTCATAGTAAACAAGAAAAATGGATTGCAGATCCCAACTCTGTTTATGTTCAATTTCTATGCTGTGTTTTGTTCCCCCCGAATTAAAGAAAAAAATCTATCTTGTTTGTTCTTGAATTAATATTGTAATCAATGCAACTTTCCATGGTGTTTGCAGTTTGTCACTATTATTTATTAGATACAGTATGATAACACCTAAAGAACAACCAAGAGACGTATTACATTATGATAGGCAAGACTGAGACACTCCCCATTCCCAGCTTTACCTATTTAAATGGTTCATTTTTGTTGAGCAAGCAATAGATTTAGTGGGTAGGGGAGAAGAATACATATAACACAAAGTTAAGAAATCAAAGTCATCATTTGTGGACTTCGAAACTATTCTTATATTTTTGGGAAACTTTGAGGGATAGCTGCAATTTTTCAGCAATTTTCAAAGGAAATTCAGTACTTATGATCACAAAGCATAAGTGTCATATTTTCAGTCTCCATTTGAGTAGTTTTTGAATCCATTAGCCAATTTTAACCAATTTTGCCAGAGGGATAGAAGTAACAAAAAATACTAAATTTCTACACATTTAAAGAAATTGTTGGTCCAAGTACAAAAGGCACTGCAAGTGAAAACTTAGAAACATTACCTCTCATAAACGCCAGGGAATCCACACCAGCCGAGGTATAGAGCAGCATCCTTTATCAGAACTAATCCTCTTGAAACAGCTTTATTTGACCAATATATTTATTCAATCATGGTAATTAAACAAATATTAACCTTTTCAGTCTATGAATTTATCACATATTGCACAGAGATTTAACAGAAATGAAGGTGGGACTTACCCATGGACAGGTAGATACCTCCATCTCTGTAGGTCATAGGACCTCACTCCACTGTCAGTGCACAGATATAGGCACCTATAGGATGTTCCTAACATCTAAAATATGACAAAGCAATCACATCCTCAACACACTGGTCTCTATTGGCTATACAGCCTGTTTAGGTGAGTAGTTCAGATGGAGAAGCCCATGTTGTAGACACTAGAAGTTTAGTGACATAAAACCCTATTCTTTTTTTGCCCTATAAAGCAGGGTTTGTGTATAAACTTAGTGTGACTGGTTATACAAACACATGGTGTTGTACAAAAAAAGTTTCATTTTAGCTAGTATACATTATGTTGGCAGTATGTGCAATTGTCTTTGCATAGTGAGCCAGACAGAGGAGTGGCTGCATCGTTACGCAGCAGGAACTCCTTGTAAGAGAGAAACAGCCCAGTGATCCAAACTGGAGAGGTCAGGCTGTGCTTTGTACGTATCCCAAATCTGTTTTGTTCCCGCACCAGCCATATACATTTTTTCATTTAGCTGGATAGTTCATTTATGGACCATAGGATACAAACTGAAGTTTGTATAGTACAGATGATCCTACAACAATTGAACTTTATGTTCTAGTTAAGACACTATGTAAGTATTATCCTGTTCTTCAACAGGTGCTTGAATCTGCTACGCTTACTTCTGTTGTGGCTTTAGGTCACAGTCCTGCATAGGTGAGTACATACGCATACATGTAAATTAGTAAATTACATTGTATCGACCAATTAAATCAGCTACATCAGCTCCTGATGCATGCTCAGGCACCTATCTAGTCTTTACAGCATCAAATCTTTGGCCTGAGATTCACTCCAGCTATGCTGCAAAGAATTCTCAACAGGTGACTGTTGTTCTCTGATACCTGTGGATGTTGTCTAGGATAACGGCACTGCTAGCATGGGCACCCTAGTACCTGACGCTTGACAGCATGACACTGTTCTAGGGAGAAGGTTGTGTGTTAAATTGGTCTAGACTTCTGTGTATGTTTTGTGTGTTTGTTTTAGTCTAACATATATTTCCTTTCCTGCACAGCTAATCTGTTTCTCCTGTCATGGCATATTTTTTTTCCAATCAAATCTACTAGATCAAACTTACTATAAGCACTGCAAAAATGTGTTTCATTTAAAAAAAAAAATAGAAATAGGTTCATGCTTTTTTTTGTTGAACAGTTGCACATTAAATGTAAAGAAATTAATTTCCATAACAATAACTTTTACTAAATATGAATGGAACTCTGTTCCAAAGATTTCAAAGCATATGTGGTTAGGGTTTTGTTGGTTTGAGGTTTCTGTTGTTGTTTTTTTTTTCATAACACAAACATTTGTTCTCCCAAATATAGCAAGTCTGCTTACAAGCACTCATCCCCTATATGATTCACTTACACTGGCATTAACCTGTCTAAAGACTGTCATCCAAACACGTTAAAGCACTGAAAAATATCAAGTAATGACTTATAATTGCTACTGCTGACTGGCTATGGATTTTGTGTGATTAATTTTGTTCCTCTTTACCAACCTCACCTCTTTATTAGGACACTTTTGTTACATATTTTCTTTCAGGCTGCAAATTCTGTGGAATAGAAATTGTATAATTTGATTTATTTTTAAAGCATCTCACATAATGTGATTCTAAATATGTTTGTATATAATAAGTGCTATATCAGTGTTAATAACAAATAATAAAATCCCTGTGAGATTATTATCCACTGCTCAGGTTAAAAAAACATTGAAATAAGTAAGTAGGCAACTGCCCTAGGATCCTCGACAAATCAAGGCCAGAAACAACCTTCCAAACCAAAGTAGATTAAGATTCACTTTCAAGGCAGCACAGAAGGATGTGCTTCTTTAAAAACGCTAATAAAAGGTTGACATCATCCTACATATGCAACCAAGGGCGGGTTTCACAGCAGACCACTTCAGCTGTCTTAAAAGTTAAGCATGTAATTTTCCTTTAGAGTGAAGAGTGAACGACGCCCATCTCCCAAAGCCAATTCCTCCCAGTTCTTTCTCCTGACTCCAGAGGGAACCAAGACAGCTCAGAGATTTCTGAACATTTAGGGCTCAGGTCAGCTACACGCACTGACAACTGGCTAACCAAAGCATCCACGCTGGGCTGACAGATGCAGGATACAGGACTACCAAGTGCTTTCTGTCCTGCAATAAAAGCTTAGCAGTTAGGATCCTTTTCCAGGTACGGCCAATGTATTCTGGAGAATAATTAAGCTCTGCCTGAAGTAGGCACTGCATTGATCAGAGGAATCCCTCTGTGGATTCCCACAATCTTAGCAACCAGAGTTCAGAAAGGCAGCTTGTATGTAGACACTTACCCTGCAGATAACTAAAATTAGGCAAAATGAATCCCAAATTCATAATTTTTAAATAGCTATGGTCATATTAAGTGCAAATGAGCCACTGAGCTGGGATCTGCAGTAATTTCTGATCAAAGATTCCAGAGTCTGGCTGGAAGATGATGGCTGCTGAAGTTCAGGAACTGGCTGTAAGAGGAGATTGGGGACCTCACAAAGGACTTAAAATGGTACAACCAGAGACTTCCAACAAATGTGCTTCAAATCTACGTGAAGGAAGGTATTTATGGAGTATAAAAACTCTATGCTAACACTAGGATTATGCAAACAGGACTGGTTGATATTTTGTGTATTTTCTATTTTTTTGAGAAGTGTGTATCAGAATTCCACCCTTGAAAAATGCTTTTACTAATTGTAGAAAGGAACTCTTTGTACTTAAAAATCAGACATGTTCCTTGATCCAAAGAGCATAAGGCAGAGATCTGGATCAAGAAATACTTAAAGAAATTATTTTTAAAGAAAACTGAGAAAGACTGTCAGGCTGACAGGCCCTTGCATGTGTTCGATCCGTGTGGAATAAAGTATTGAGCAGCAAAAAATATAATACACATACATGAGAAAAAAAACATATACATAACAAAAAGACATAATAAGGAGCATTAGAAACAGCCATGGTGCCATTCAGAATGCTAGTATGATGCAGTCAAATAAAGTGGAGAGGAAGACAGCATTTGGATGTGCCTCAAGGAAGAAAGATTTTGCTTTAAGCCAGCTGCCTGTCAGCAATTTTTTTTTCTTTTTTCAGTTAAAACAGGCTGAAAAATGAGTAAACACTATTCACAAGCAATTGAAAATGTTGGGTTTTTTTGTTTGTTTGTTTTCTTTTTTTTTCCCTTAAGCATAATTAAGGTAAAAATGTTGAGTGTACATTTGCAGGTAATTTTTTTAAGCAAATTAAAAAAAAAAAAAAAAACTAAATAATTTAATTAAAAAAAAAAAAAAAAACTAAATAATTTAATTAAAAAAAAAAAAAAAAAGGGGTCATTTTCACCCCAAAATATTTGTGGTTTGTTGTGTTGTTTTTTGGTTTTGGGTTTGTTTTTTTTTTTTGCCAAATAAATCTTGTCTGGAATTGCTAAGCACAAGAAATGTTAACTACTTGTAAATGACCTAGATTTGTGATTTCAGCACAAACAATGAGAACTCCTGACTTCCTCCTGTATTATTCACTGTGACCATGAATACCTTGAAAAGGAACAATCACTTTCAAGAAAGCCATAAAAGCTACAAGGCTAGTTTTCTTGCTTATGTAAATCACAGTGACACTTACTGACTTCAGTGGAATTATGATGATCAACATCAGCTGAAGATTTGGCTAAAACGAATCTACAGTATATCTGCTTGGTAAAGCAGAAGATGTCACTGCCTTTCTGTGCATGTAAAGTTAAATAGCTTGTGCTAAAAAAGATCACTACAGGCTCTGAAACTTAGTCCAAACATGTATAACTAAATATTTGAATGGCTAGTCTACTGGAGATGTCTGCTGCTGTTGTTCAACATCAGTAAAGTAATTGCCTGAAACTTCAAAACAAACTAATATCGCACCTTGGTGTCACAGAGAAAATATACACTTATAGGTGAAATTCTAGAGATATTTCCAAGATGCAGAGTAGGAAAATGCACTACGTGCAATAACTACTACACTTGGCCCCATGTACTGCTGTGACTGCTGCTATACATATTAAAAAAAGGCAAATGAGAAATGAGATGAAGTCATAAGAACAGATGTAGCCAAAAAAAGAGACATTTCACAAGTCTTAATTACAGTTAAAAATATTTCTATCATCCCTGAGTGAAGAATTTCTGCATCACTAAGATATAATTTTAGTCATTTTATACCTACACTAACAGAACAGCAGTTCCTGACTATCTAAAGGTAGCAGAAGCCATGTTTTCCTAATCCTGCGGTTGTTTTTTTCCCCGACAAATACAGTTGAAATAATAACAAAGCAGCCTCATTCCACCCCTACAACCCAGCAGCAAATATAAATCCATCAGGGTGACAATAGGATTAAACTGTGGGCGCTGTTTGCTTGTTAGTCTTCTCCCTTAAATAACTTCCATGTGAGATGGGAAATTAATGTTGCAGTAAGTTGGTTCCTGTTGTGGCCCCAACAATAGAGCCGGCAATCCTCTTACCGTGGAGCATTACTTTTGCCTGTATGTCAGCTGGCTAAACTGTTCAGTCACCTTTTGTTTCCACAGGAGTACAATGTGCTTGTTGATTTGCCAAGTCCCAAATCCTATATTTAATACAATGCCTTGATGTCTTGTGAAAAATAAAAAGTCCAACTCTCCCTGAATACCATTAAGAAAATTGCAGGGGAGGAGGGTGAAATAGGGACTGGAGGTGATAGAGAGGGATCTCCACGTCCAAATCCCAGACAACGACCCAAGCTGTGTCTTCAGGAGGAAAAAAGCATGAACAAAAGGTAATGTATTAATTGCACCATCTCAGGAATAGGTCTTAAGTTATCATGACACACCTTCTGCCACTGATTTTTCCTTGCTTTGATGTAAGATTATTTATTTTCTGCTGACCTAAATCAGTTCTGAAGGCCAGTGGAGAAAAACAGGGTGAAGACTATATCCTTTCCTAACTAAATAGATATTCCTATACCTAAACCCAATTGTATTGGGTTTTACTTGTTTCTAGCTATTGAATCCAAGCTGAAGTACATCCAACATATTTAACCCCATGACTATCTATCCTAAGTCAAAGTCAATCTATCCTATATCAAAGTCTTCATGAAGCAGAGGGCCATACTGACAGAGTACTCTAGGATGTTCACTGTGACTTGTGCAGCCATACCTTTGTTGGTCTTCACCTGGCTGGCCAAAACAGCAGTAGTTATGGAGTTCACATGGGCTCCATGTGTCTACCAGATCTGACGAATGCATGTGCGGTAACGGAAGCTTGTATTACTATAGCTCCATTTCTGCCAGTGTGACCAGAGGATACGGGAGAGTCAGATTTGAAGGTCCTCAATTGCTTTTTGGAGGCATCTCTTTCTCTCTCTCTCTCTCTCTCTCCCCATTGACAACAGAAGGCCACAGTAACTGGACTCCTAGCTTAGATGCCTTGAATTGGGCAGAGCATTCCAGAGCCAGAGTCATTGCTATTTAAAGCTGTTCAAAGCAATGCTGACAGAATGCCTGCCTGGTGATGAAAAAGACATCTTTCAAAATGCCTAAAAATGTATTGTTTTCAAGCAAATTTCATGTGAGGAGAAAAACAAATGAAACACAATGATGATGACAAAGTATTCTGTAGCAATACTTTCCACATGGAATACTTCTTTTAAAATTTCAAAATAGCTTAAAATATCATTGGTTTAGTGCATTAAAAAAGTCATATATAGTTTTACTCTGAATGAAATGCTTTGAATTTATCACAGCAAAATATTTGGACTGACCTTCACCTCCCTCATTATTTTTTTTCCAGGGAATTTCACTTTGCAGCAAGAGCTTTATTTGTTTGTTCTCAGGGTTTGTTTGTATTTTATGAATGGCCAAAGAAAAATCACAGTTTTAGACTTTCCTATCACACAGGAAAATATGTGTGTCCTCTCTCCCCAAGACTATCACCATCTCACAGTTTTTCTGTAGGAAATTAATATGGTGCCCTCAATTTGGCTCCCACTGGACAAAAGTAGAGCTCAGAACTGTCCCGACAGGCACCAGTGAGGAAAGATGGCATTTTCAATTGTATAATTGTGGGGTTTACCTGTGTTCCAATAAACTCCTTGAAATCCCTGTACCCAGAACTCGACTCCATGGGTGTGTTACTGCTCACATGGGTTACAAAAATTCTCCTGAAGTCTAGATGCCAAAGAGAAAAGAGCGAGGCACATGGACAAAGCAGGAGCAAGGGTAAGAGAGAACACGATCACATATCAGCTGGAAAATGATGAGATTTTATTGCTGATTGCATGACCAGTAAAATTCACAGAATCGCGGAATTTTCAGACTTGGAAGGGACCTCTAGAGATCATCTAGTCCAACTCCCCTGCCAAAGCAGGATTGCCCAGAGCACATTACTCAGGACTGCATCCAGGCAGGTCTTGAAAGTCTCCAATGAAGGGGACTCCACAACCTCCCTGGGCAGCCTGTGCCAGTGCTCTGTCACCCCAACCGGAAAGAAGTTTTTCCGTGTATTTGAACGGAACTTCCTATGTTCCAACTTGTGCCCATTGCCCCTCGTCCTGTCACTGGGAACCACTGAAAAGAGTCTGGCTCCATCCTCCTTCAACCCACCTTTTAGATACTTGTAGGCAATAATAAGGTCTCCCCTCAGCTTTCCCTTCTCCAGGCTAAAGAGTCCCAGCTCTCTCAGCCTTTCCTCATAAGGGAGATGCTCCAATCCCTCAATCATCTTAGTTGCCCTACATTGGACTCTCTGCAGCAGTTCCCTGTCCCTCTTGAACTGGTGAGCCCAGAACTGGGCACAGTATTCCAGTTGTGGCCTCACCAATGCAGAGTAGAGGGGTACAATGACCTCCCTCGACCTACTGGCCACAATACAGATACTGTGTCCTCATTTGAGGTCATCCCTTCAAGTTAGAGCTCATGGGACGGGAGGGGATCTTGGGCTGTCACTGCCCCATGCTAGAGATAAATACATGAGTTCAGTTACCAGGACTGTCAATCTGCTGCACCTCATCAACACTAAATTTACTTTAAAGAGAGAGAAAAAAAAAAATTGCACGTAATTTATTATAAAGAGGGGGTGAGGAATGCAGTGTGAATCTCAGCCCAAAGCGCAGGAGATCATTTCCAATGTGAATAAACAGAAGGTTTCTGGAGCAGAGGTGCATTCTCAAAGTGACTTTATAAAAGCTTTCTCCTCACTCCAGCCTTCTCCCCCACTCAGCAGCCTCCTTGAGATCTCATGTATCATTGTTTTGTGCACACCGCTTTCCATGAGATGAGTTTAATAGCATTATAAAAGTCACATTGTGCACAAATTGGGAACTTCAGCGCCTCGGTAACTGCTCTGATGCATACACACTTGCAAAGTTTTCAAAGCAGAAATGTTGAAGGCACTTCAAGGCACAAAAACATCCTTGGGTAAATTACTTCCTATTAGTATGTCACATATATCTTATATATGACTCTGGTTTCATGAAGTGACAGCCGCGCTTGACAATAAAACTTTGCACTCTTTTTTATTTATATTTTTCCTGATTTTTTTTTTTATTTCTTCCAAGTATATAATGTCTGACGCTAAACCACTCATCTTCCTGCTACCAGTGAGACCAGTGCTGCCTATTTTTGCTTACCAATAAGCTGGAGCATTTCCACCCCACATCTCTGCCTGAAATATTAAGCAATTCTAATCACTGCTGACTATCTCAGGCAGCAGAAGGAAGCATGGATAGTTTTAAAAGGTGGGTAGGTTGTAAGTCCTGTGACCCATTTAACATTAAAGGGGAAGAACATGAAAGTAAAGCTGAGAATGTAAAAAAGAGATGTTTCCTTGTCAGGATAAATTCCACCTCAGATCACAGAATCTCACCCTTTTTCCAATACCATGAAGCTATATAGTAAGAACAAAAAGTACCAAGCCTTCTCTCTCACCTGTAAAGAGGAAAGGATAAGCATAGCTTCCCCCTGTATGAATCCCCCAAGTTGTCTGCAACCTTCCCGCTTTCCAGATAGTGACTCCATTGTGAGTAATTTGGTTCTCAATTTTTTAATGAAGAATCTGATCTCCTTTTTTTGTTGTGTTTTATGCTTCTGCATAATGGGACACTGAAATTGGAAAATCAGTTTCAGTTCAGGTTTACAATCTATTTCACTTCCTCATTTCCAATTACAATTTTGGAATATTTTGTTGTTTGCATTTAAGACATCATATGGAGATATTTAACACTTTGGATCTAGTAGGTTAAATGACACTTTTAATGTACTGTTAGGAAATTCTAGAAAAACATTAAAAATAGGCAAAAAAATCTGGTTTCCTCTTTTCTGCCACATATCACATTTATACATCACTTTGAAACAGAAAAATCACATCTCCTTAACAAGTTCTGAACTTTTTGATAGCCCCTGCTTAATTTCCACTAGAGTATATTTCTCAAATTTTGTGGCTGAGAGTAAGATGGATTAGATATAGCTAAATTACAGAAAATAGAAAATTTATCAAAGAAACATATTAATCCTGCATTAAATTTACAGTGTCCATTTATCTGAGATATGAACACTGTTTTTACAACTATAGGAAAGGTTTTCTAAATGGCTCTGTTTCTAGTTAAACATCTAAAAATGGTCACATTTGGGCAGAGGACAGTATGGGAGGGGAAGCTCAGTACTTAGTAAGTTTTTTGAAAATGTAGCTGCAAAATCTTATCTTTCAGACCTTCAGAAAAGACTTCAAATTTGAGTCTAGGACTGAACTTTACAATTACATTCCACTTCCAAAAAGTACCTTTTCCATAAAAGCCTGTAATTTGGACCCCACTCAAAAACTCATACTAATTCACATTAATCTTAAAAAAAAAAATAAGTTACCATCTTCAATACCATCACAAATGGAAATTGCAAGGAGATGTATTTTAGGACACAGTGCTTTGTGTTTATACTGGCTAAAGAATAAGTAAAGTATATTATTTATATATGCTTTATATTTTGGATAGACAGTTTTAATATTTTAAAATACTAACAATGTTAGAGACCATTAGCACTCATCCAAAGAAAATGTTCAGTCTAGAATTCATGAATTAAAATGGTTTGAACTATTAATGTTTGGGGTTTTTTTTTAATATCTTCTTGTTTTAGGAAGTAGACAGCTATTCAATCCCAGATCTTGACCTGTTGGAGTTTTATTTTTCAAGATTATATGACATCATAAATCATATATAAGCCAAATATCTGAATCATAAATCTCCTGTTAGACATACCGGACAATATAACTTCCCTCATTTAAGATTCAAAGATTTAATCATGACTCTTTTACCAGAATTTTAGTTCTGATTTACATAGTGTCTGCCTGCCTAAATAAATCTTCAATAAATTGTTAGAAAAATCTTGGTTTGAAGGAAGGGAGGAGAACGGAGAAGGAAGCGGGGGGGAGGGGGAGAGGAAGGAAGGAAGGGAGGAAGGAAGGGAGGAAGGAAAGAAGGAAAGAGAGAAAGCGAGAAAGAAAGAAAGAAAGAAAGGAAGGGAGGAAGAAAGGAAGAAAGAAAGAAAGAAAGAGAGAAAGAAAGAAAGAGAGAAAAAAAGAAAGAGAGAAAGAAAAAAGAATCTCAGAGGCAAGGCTGAATCCAGGGAGATTGCAGTGGACTACAAGGCTAAACCTCATCAGAGAAAGCTTTATTCCCAATGGGAGCTGAATTGAAAGGGAATAATTGACTACAGAATAGAAAGAACCAATTCATATTCTTTGAAGTCAAATCAAATTCCTCATCCTGAAAACTTCCTTTCACAGATTAAGGGCCAAGTTTTCTTCTGCATTCTGTGAAGTACAATAAATTACGCAAGTATGAATGAGAGGAAAACCTGTCTAAAGGCATTTGATTCTTAAATCAAGGAAGCGGAATATTTTTATATGCATTGATTATTCTGCTCACTATTTCACAGAAGCAAATCTCTATGTGGCAATTCCTAATCTCTATTTTTCAGCATAGAATCATAGATACTCCTAATCATAGAATGGTTTAGGTTGGAGTAGCACCTCAAGATCANTCTATGTGGCAATTCCTAATCTCTATTTTTCAGCATATTTATACTTATACTCCTCCAAAAGCATTTTTGCTCGTTCTAGTAGCACCTCAAGGAATGTGGACACCAGGGTTAGTTATGTCTGGGTCTTTCTTACTCACTTTTCTGATAAGAAAATTCTAATTTTTTAACTGACTATCTCATATCAAGGCAGTGTGAGTTGTTTGTAAGAACAGCAGAACAAATCACAAAGTGCACTTGACACCCAGAGTGGAAAGTGTTATGATTTATACAATGTCTTTTTCTTCTTACAGAAATTTTTTTCCACATTCACAGTGTGGTTTCTAAAAAAAAGTCCTATCTTAGGTACAATAAACACCTCACAGTATGAAGTCTCTGTTTTCACTGAGGACAGTTCCTTCCTTCACAAGAAGTGTTTTCACTAATTGGCTCAAGGTGTTTATTAGTCCCCAGTTTACCTTTCCAGAATTTATGAAGTAAGGTTCAAGACTCTGAGCTTGACCTGATGTATGTAAGAAAGCAAAGTGAAGAAGAGAGAACGGAACAGATTTCCTATCCCTATCAAAGGGATAGATGGTGGTGGTAATCCTTCTCTGTGAGTGTAGGCAGTAACTATCAAAAAGGAGTTGATTATATATTCTTGAAACAAGTCAGAGTCTTACCTACTTTAACCTGGCACAATTTCCTGCACTGACTTCAACTGGACATCCCGTGGTATGGGACACTGCTCTGTGCAAGCACGTCAAAATCTGGGCCAGCACATCACAGGAAAGAAAGGAGAGACAGCTGTCTTGAGTAAAGCCAGAACAACATTATCAAGCTCTGGTCTTTGGGAAATTCAGTCCTTTTCCTACTGTTTGTGTGGCCTTTGATGATACAGGCTCACCTTTGCAAAAGACATTTTGTGGCAGACACTTCAGATCACTGTCCTTTAAATCCAGACACTACAACCAGCTGGAAGTCTGCAGTGACCTCTTCCATGGCAGAGCAGAATAAATCAGTGACAAAGTGCTAGAATCATTGCAAGAACAAAAGAGATCCCTCCCTCCTGCAGCCTGTGAGTGTTTTAACCTCTTTACATGAGATTCTTGTTTCCTCACATCCTCTAAGAGTTAGGCATCTAAGTCTAAGCTAGCCATTTAAGATTCCTTAAGAGTCAACAGAAAGAAACACATACCTTCAAAAGGGCAGTTCACCTCATCCTAAAATAGGCTTCTGGAATGAGTCAGCAGTACTGCCCTCTGCATCACCCATATCTGTCCTTTGACTATAATGGATGGTGAGGGCACCTCATACCTGTGAATTTTAGGAACTGAATTTATATATGAAGACTCACTTTCTTTATGGTATTCCAGCTTTAATTCCCACAAATTTTTGCATCAAAGAGAGGGAACGATGAAGGCCACATATTCAAGTCTTACCTCTTATAAGCACTTGGCTAGGTAACATAATCACAATATGAGTTGAGGACTGATTTGAATGGAAAAAAGACTTATGTTGGTCACCTTAGTTATTATGGAAAAAATGTACCATAAACATAAAGCTATAATATCAATCTCACTTTTATGTTCACACACACACACACACAAAGAAAAGGAAACAAGGTAAATTTGGTCTCGATTTACGTAGATGGATAATAAGACTTTCAATTATTGTTGCATTATTTGTTAGTATGTGGATGAAAGATTAGGTGACAATATGCAAAATATATTTTCTGCATATTATAATATTTAGTAATGTCATTTGATTTTTTATATGTTTCATTAAATTGTTTTGTGGCTTTATTATCTACCCAGATGCACAGCTCAGAAATACAATTATTCAGATTTAGAAGCAATAAAATTTGGCATGCATTTACTTGTATTCAGAATTCCTGCATGTTAAAGAGAAATTACTGCATTCTCCCCACATAGCTCTGTTCTCATGCTTTCGCCGAACCATTCATTAGACGGAGCACATTATAGAAAATACACCATTTATGTTAAAGAACCCTCTGATAACAGATGTATTTGTACAAAGCAAATATTTCAATATATCATAGCCTTTTGATCATGACTATAATAGAAGCAAACCTATACACATTTTCTGTAATGCATATCTCTGTTATATGGTTATTGGGGGGGGGAATGAGTGCTATAGATTATACGTTGTAAAAAAAGGTACCCATAGACAGAGGTTGACAATCCTTTTAAAACATTATTGAACACAATACAAATCGTTCTGGTTTATAAAAAATGTTTTGAGGTTGTATTTAAAGGCATGTCTCTTAGCTGAAGCACAGGGAGTTTTCCTATGGGCAAGTTGTTCCAGCTTTGGTTTGCCTTTGCTATGTTTCATAAATCAAGCCCTCGAATATACAACACAATGTCCCAAAGTTGTCTCCTGTCCCCTGTAGTTGTGGCTGAGTCTGTTGCTGATGGATAGCAGGGCAGAGAGTAAGCCAGTGGTCATGTCCTAACAGAAGGGGTTTTCAGCAATGGTGTCCGCTCTGCTCTGTGAAGCCACCCACAGGACCTTGGGCCCCTGTATAGACCTCAAACAATGGTCCTGGGCAACAGCATCCCACATTGAGTGTTATAGACCTACTAGGCTGAACGGACGCCTAACTACTTATGAAAGTACAAGTAAATACACTAAGGAGAGGCCATTATTGCTCCACATTCATCCCTCTCCTTTCACTCCACTCCACTTTCCAGCAGGAACTGCAATACCACCGTTGAGCTCTCATTCATCAATGCATTGCTCCTCCCGACATTCCCACAACCTGGCAGAAGACTGTTAATGATGTCCCATATGCTGACCAGGTCTTGAGATGCCTCCACTGCCACAGTCCCCGAGCATTAGCTCTATACTGAATCAGGTCACACTGCCTGCTCTCTGCTCACTCTCACTGGTCAGGGCCACTCTGAGGGGGAAAACCCACATTTTGCATTTTAGGAAGTCCCCAAAGGCACTTTTGTGGACTACACTGAGAAGCCCCGGCTCCTTGGTCCTTCACCTGTGCTAGCAGGACTCTAACATGACTGGTGTTACTGCAGATGGATGCCTTGAATTTACGTGTCTCTCATGGACTCAGCTGTCTCCATCTCTACCTACTCACTGCATACACAGGCAGACTGTATCTTATAAGTGTATATATGAGTAGAGACAAGGACAACCCGTGCAAGTGTAATTAAGGCTTCGGGTAACTGAGGCACAACATGGACATTCCCAAGGGACTATCCCTAGTGTCCTGGTTTGAGGTAAAACCTGTGTAACTAATAACAGAATCCATCACATGATGCCCGAGATACACAGGTAGAGCCATTACCCAACTCATCATGTTACACATCTGAATTGCGAACCACACCAAAACAGCACATTTAAACCTTCGCGTAAGGACACAAAGAATAAATAAACTTTGCAACAAACCACGACACCTAGTAATGTGAGAAGTCTACAGAGCATCAGCAACTGAGGATACAGGAACTGCTCTTTTTTTCTACCATTTCCTCCTAAAAGAAGAGGGGCCTGCAAACAACAAAATTGGCCTGAATATCTCTACTTTGCAAAAGTCACAGAGCTGATCCCTACTTTTCTTTTTCTGCTGAAATTATTAAAAAGTAGAATAGCTTTTTTTTTTAATGAATAACTTCTGCTTGAAGGTTTCTGATTAGGGTATAAGAGCTTTATTACATGAATGAAATCAGTATAATCTTTTTTTGCCTAAATTTTTACACATAATACATATCACTTCCTATTTCTGCAGAGGTATACAATTTTTATTCCTTTATCCTAATGGATAGAATTTCAGGCAATTATGTTGTTTATATTTCACAGGCCAAACTCTATTTATTTTTTTATGTTAATTTTGAATAACTCTATTGACTGCAACACAGTTACACCGGTTTTACATTACTATAAATGGCAGTACATGTTGGTCCTTAAATGACTATGGGGATTTTGGATTACCCAATGGATTTGGAAAACCACACTCAATAATTCTGCTAAAAATGTCTTTATTCCTGAGGCCATTTAATATTTATGCACTTGTTTCAAGCTTGTTTCTAAAGCGTACGATGATTTATTATGAACCAACACTTACACAATAAACTATAATAAAACAGCTATTTAGGTTTGCTCATGTTTACCACAGAATCAGTTCAAGGCATCTGAGAATCCTCCTTGGTTAAAATCATGTCCACTATAATGGAGAAATCTGACTTCATATAACCCAAGCTTGCAGGACTGACTACAAGCTGCCCTCGTTTGATGGATGCCAGTGGATATTCTTTGCCCATCATATTTTCCCTCCTTAGGACTTCCTCTTCTCCCTCCAAATACATCATCTTTTGAAGCTGGGGATAAGTCTTACCAACACTGAAGAGGAAGCAATCTCTCTCTGTCTTTCTTGTCACACAGGCTGAGAGACCTGGGTCTGTTTAGCCTGGAGAAGAGAAGGCTGAGAGGGCATGTTGTCAATGCTTATCAATATCTAAAGGGTGGGTGTCAAGAGGATGGGGCAAGACTCTTATCAGTGGTGCCCAGCAACAGGACAAGGGGTAACAGGCACAAACTGGAACACGGGAAATTCCGTCTGAACGTAAGGAAAAACTTCCTTACTTTGAGGGTGGCAGAGCACTCTGGCTGCCCAGAGAGGCTGTGGGGTCTCCTTCTCTGGAGATATTCAAAACCCGCCTGAATGCATTCCTGTCCGACCTGCTCTAGGTGAACCTGCTTTGGCAGGGGGTTGGAATAGATGATCTTCAAAGGTCCCTTCCAACCCCTACCATTCTACAATTCTGTGATTTTCGTAAGCTTTTCAAGTTTATATATTATAATCTTTTCATTATTAATTGAAAAAAAAAAAATCTGAAATGCTCTCAACTTCTTCAAACCATGAATCACCTCTTTCAATGTCTCTGCAGCTTTTCTTGGACAAGTACATTGTCTCAAGGGAGAGGAAGCTTTGCTCTTCACACATTCATTGACCCTCCACTTACGTCATTAAACATTCTCCCATTTACACTGGATAACTGAGTGAAGGTTGAATGAGACCCTTAACACAGGGAACATTAAGTTTTAGAAATTTTTTTTTTTATTTTTTTTAAAGAAAACTCTGAACCTAAATTCTATAGATTCAGAAAAATATTATATTGATGCTTGACATTTAAACTGAAGGCATTAAAATCCAAGCACTCCCAGGTTCCCAGTGTGTTTCCCTACTGATGAATGCCGTCTTTCAGAAACCACAGATGCCTTTGATTTAACTTTTCACTATGTTTTATCCACCCTATTTTGTTCTCCATCAAGAAAGAAATGTTAGTCATCACTCTATCAACAACAGAAAAAAAATGGCTAAAATAAATAGAGGCCTTGATATATATCAGCTGGTGTTATTCTTGTTGCAAGTCAAAAGAATACTATTTCCACAAGTTTGTTCAGACTCATATTATAACATCTCATGCTCAGAGATACAGCTGGGGTTTTCAAAGCCACATCATGGCATAAGCCCTGTCACTGCCACGAGAGGAGAAACACAGCACGAATCATCAGCACCTGCATCATGGGTACCCACTTCCCTCCCTCTGAAGGCAGCAAGAAGATCAAAACAAGTTCAACTTTCAGAAAGAAGTGTTGTGGTTCAGCTGTAGGTGTTTGAGCCAGGTAGAGCAATCATGGGGAGAAACTCTCCAGCTTCAGGCTATGCAGTAAGGCCACATGGCCATAACTAAGTTCGCAGCCTGTATGTATATAAACTAGTATTTCTGAATTTCTATACTGCTGAGAAGGAAGACTTAGCAGTGTCTTATATGTGCCATTAACCAACAGGACTTGCGAGGTTCTTATTTCTTGTAATTGATATATACCTGTGTGCACTACATTTTTTCATTATTCACCATGTAAACATTTACAACAATCAAGCAGGGAAAAAAATAAAAAACACCTCAGTAAAAAGCATGTATTGCTTTATCCTTTCTTCATAGTTTTCTGCTTTTCGTGAAGTCACTCAAGCAAAAGATTTATCATTTAGCAGAAATCCCTGATATATGGCAATTGAAATACCCCTGGGGGATGGGGGGAAATCCCACTCATCATTGGGCTTGAAATTCAACAAGTTTGTAAAGTCATCAAGAAAGTATATGCAGCAGAGAAGTAGGGGGCTGAAGCAACTTTGGATTTGCAAGAAGGAACAGAGAAGCTCTCAGGACACAACTGAACTTCATGGCCACTATGGCTCTCAGGAAACAGAGCTCTTTGGTAAAGAAGAGGCTAAAATAAAAGCTGGGGCAGCCTTATTGCCATGAGACTGCTGGAGGGAGTAAAGGGCCAAACAGGGATATTGGGGAGAACAAAATATTCCCTTTTTTATAGGCGCTTCCAAACCAAACAGAGATACGAAAAGAAAATGTCTCCTACTACCCTTAAAGTGAAAAATAACAGCTGTTAGGGTCAATGCTAGATTTTCTTCTTGAGAAGTCAGAATGTGGCATGTGTCTCTATAAGAAATGCCATAATATCTGCACATTCAGGATATTTTTTTTTGGAGGTATCATTCCCACACTGCCATTTAGGTTGGTTACGACACCTGACCCAGCTTGCTTGTAACCAAGCCACACTCTGGACAGCAGAGAGGTCTGCATAGCTGACAGGCATAGCTCTGGGATGGGACACTAGAAGAGCATAACCAAAGGCTTTGGGCAGCCTCGAAAGATTGTCAGCGCAAAGACAAATACATGATTTGATTTAACATGGTGTTTAAGTCAACCGTGTACGTCATCACTAGTCATCCTGTTGCAAAAGAAAAGGAAAATATACTGATGAGCAATACAGAAAAGTAGCTGCCAGTCTAACTATCCAAACCAGTGCCAGGCAGAGATGTCCCCTGGATATTTGGTGTAAATCTCAGTAAAAAAATGCAGACGCAACACATTTATTTAAAAGGCCCCAACTGTAAGGTGCTATTACAGTAAGTGTAAAATGCTGTTGCATAGGGAGGGCAACACTAATGATCTTTTACAGCAGCGTGGTGAAAACCAAAGGTGAACAACACAGAGTTCATCATAGTGATGCACTTAAAAGGAGAATAAGGTTTTAGTCTTTGCATATAGATGTAGTAAATAACATGTAATTATTTATAAGAGGCAGTTATTCTCTATCTTGATCATCTTGACCATGTGTAAGCATCTCGTGGCCTTATACCACTGTGCTGAAAATATATATTTTTTTGGCTTTGATATGATTTGCAAGCTAAAACCAAACTTGGCAGACACCTAAAACTTCAGTCCCTGTCTCTGGAATATCTCCGGCAAGTGCAAAGGAGCACAGTGAAGAGGTTTTGTCTAAGCTTATTCTTTGATTTAACACAAACAAACGGCTGGCAAAATTCATACTGTACTTGCTAAAGCGACAACTCAGAAAGAGAACCTGCACATCTGGGGAGGTACAACATAATATCCCAGTCCTGAGGAGACACCACCAGGGTGACCAAGATGTCTGAGATGCCTGATGACAAGCATGTGGGATACGAGTAACTAGCCTAGACCACTTTCCATTCGTCACAGTTCATGGCTGCACTCAGATATTGCAACTAATTTTGGGGATCTACTAAGGCCAGTTAAGAATTGAAAAATCTAAGAAAAATAACAAAGACCTATAAAAAAAGTATGCTAGACAAATATAAATTGACATTTAAGAAGTTGTCAAGACTTGCTATACATGCCAAAAATATAAGCCCAGTCCAAGTGAAAAAAAAATTCCGATGTCAGTGACTCAGGAAAAAAAAAAAAGAAAAGGCTCTCTGGAGCAAAGCCGACATAGGTCTGATTATGCTGACAGGAAAAAAAATGTACTTGTTCTAGAATATTATTCTCACTTCCCTGAGAGCTTACTAGGAGACACTATGGCTAAACAGGTAATCAGGTATGCCAAATCTATTTTTGCTAAATATAGTACACCTGCCATCATAAAGTCTGACAGTGGGCTACAGTTTAGTAATTTACTGATGGGAATTAGTTGTCTCAAACAGTAAAGATGCCCCAAGCGTCCATCCTGTGGTTTAATGAAGCTGCCACCTTGAGGAGACTGAGCAGGAGACATTTGCAGATGAAGGGGACAGGGGCCAGAGGGGAAATAAAAGGGTCATTTTGCCAAAGAAGGCATCACACAAGCACCAAGCAGCAAAGCAACGTGGACCCAAAAAGGCAGCTCTCACAGGGAAGCTGGATCAGATAACTCTCAGTAGCAATGTCACATGTTAATGGAGTCAGTTTCAGACATGATGGGAGATTGACAAAAATAGCACTAGTGAACAAACATGCTTTCTAACTCCTGATGAGAGTCCCAACAGCACTGATATCTCAGGAGAAAAGTGTTAATTTAAGCAATTGGAGAGGAATCAGTTAATTTTAGATTGCCAATAAACTGAATATGATGGTCACACATTTTTGGGACTGCATGTCATGTGCACATATTTTATAAAGTTATTCTTATTTTTTGTCCAGGAAAGGAAAGCAGAATGAGTGTTGGGAACTATGCCTTTCAATGGCACTCATGGGTATTGATTTATACTACCTCAGTTTCCTAAAATTAAGTCCAAAATCTAAGCAAGTAAAACAAGATCTGTTGCTGGTCAGTAGAAAGAAACAGCCACCTTCACAGGCTGCTTTGTCACACCTCAAGCCAGGAACCTAAGCCTGGGCAAAGTTTTTGCTCTCTCTCAAAGTCTCTGTCTCCCTATGAGCTATACAAGGAACGCAAATGGGAAGTCAAGCTTAGGTGTCTAACTGTTTGACATTTAAAGTCAGGGGCACTCAGCTTCAAGGATGGCGCGTGACTAACAGTATCCATGGTAGAGGGCTGTTTTCAGTGACCTTAGGCCAGGTCTTCAATAAGAAAGCTTTTTATCACTTCACCAAGGACTCCTACATGCTGCAGGAGTCCGCTCTATCAACCTTCTGCGACATTGGATCGATTTCCCTGAGAGTCTCTACTACAGTTAGTTTCAAGGTCCCAAGTTAATTTTCTCACTACTTTTATTTCCGCACCCCTTAGAGTCCTTCTTTGCAGCAAACCAAAACCTGGAGAACAAAACCAGGGACAGGACATCTGCATTTCCCTTGGGTTTCATCTGTTCCCTCATGCATGTGGCTATTGGCTACAACTCTGTGCATATAAGATCAGATTGCTTTACATAGTGTCTACCTCAGCATTAACACTCCGATCGGCAGCTTCCGTGTCCTCTGAAATGTTAACATCAGAGCACTCTCGAAAGGCGACTGGGTGGCCGCAGGGACTGGTGATAGCGGCCCTGATTTCTGCATCCCAGTTTGAATCTAGTCCATGGTAGACAGCAAACAAGCATTGCTACCATCTGATGGTTGCTTGAGGAAGTGAGTTTAGATGCTGCAAACGTTCATCTCGGAAAAACCACCACTCCCGTTGCATCAAGAAGCACCGTGCTGGCAGATTTCTGGCTTGTAACAGAAAAGCTTCACAGGCTTAGATTTTATTTCTAGCTCCTCTCACATGACTCTAAGGAAAACAGGCAGCATACATGAGCAGAACTGAAAACTAGAGTCTTTTATATAATTAAATACTTGTGTGAAGGACGGAGGTGTATTTTTAACCTAGTCAGACATTTTTCTCCTGGGAAATTTATAAAACCATTACGTTAAAAAATTTCTTAAATAATGAAGTTAAAAGGTCATTATTTTCATAAAACATGTTGGGGGGGGGAGAACAAACAAAAAAACCTTTTCTTTCTTTTAGAAAGCTTTTTAAGACATTTGCCTTCCTTTTCAGTGCATGCATAGAACCGGGTTTACTTTACAACCCATCAGTGTTTTGACTGCATGTCCTACATAGTGAGAAACTGAGGCACTGAGATATTAAAGTTTAAATTTGCAGGTGCAGTACTGAGTTGGCCAGTACTTGATCTTTCAGTGTAGCTCACTTTATATTGCGTTTTACATGTTCAAAATCCAGCTATAGTGAATTAATCTGTCACCGAAGACTCAGCAGTTTTGTCAATGAAAACAATCGCCCTCCTTGCATATATTCTCTGCCCGCAGTGGTTTCTGCCTGCAGTGTAGCATCCGTCCTCAGACCCTTCTTGTCTTCTTGTCCCACAACCCATTTTTTTTATTAGATACATCTTCCTATTTCCTTCAACTCTCCAGTTCAGTCCAGTTTTCATTCCCCCCCTTTCCCTCTGATCATTATCTGACTGCAGTTTCTTTTTCCTTTTTCACTCCTTCTCCTCCTCTCTTCCTCCTTTCTTAAAAACTCCCTGTCCTGAGCTACTTCCACCATTCTCAAGCCAAATCTTCTCTTTCCTACGTTTGCACCAAGTAATTTCCTCATCTTCTCCAGCAAGACTCATCTGAGGAGAGGAGAAAAGAGGGAGGACCAGAGAAAGTACAGGAGAGACATTGCATTCAGGTACTGAAATGGTGAAAGTGTCGCAGCCCACAATGCTGAACTGCAATTGGAGCTGCAATTGAATTTAGCAGTTGAAATTTAAGATATCTCTAAAAGCTTAGTGAGCTTGTGAATTTTAGAGGCCTTTATGTCAGTCAAGTCCTAGTCACAGCAAGGGGCACATCTCCAAACCAAAGGCCACCATCAGAGACCTTGAATCTTTACTGCAGTTTATCAGAGCTTTAGAGCTTAATTAACAAAATATTACCAGATATTTGTAGATAGGAGAAGCAGTGTATTTTCCTCTACTCTTGTTCTCCAGAAAAGCTAGTGGTTTAGGTTTTGGGGTTTTTGTATTGGTCTGCTGTTTGGTTTTGTTTTTTTTTCTTTCCTACAAAGACAGGCAAGCACCCAAGATGTCCAACCTGTAAGAAACTGGATAGAGGGTCTTATAATGGGAAGTGTCATGAACCTTAGGAGGAAACAGAGCAAGGAGAGCTGCTTCTCTGGGAGGAAATGACCTACTTTTTGGAGGTGACAATATCCCAAAACACTTAATGAATCTATTATCTGGGACTATTATCTGCTTTACAAAATGCCAAACTCTCCACTTAAGGGACATTTACAGTCTCAAATTGTCATGGTTTGCATAGTTTACAAATCACATAGTTTAAAAATCCTACCTATTGAAAGCACTGAGGCTTACACATTGTCCACAAAATAGACAAATGTATGAGTAGTTATCAGGAAATGGACACTTAAAGTGGTGCTACAATAAGAACCCAACTTTTTTATTTATTTCTCATGCTGATTTTGATACCTAAGTATACTATATAGAAAATAAGAAATTTGTACAGTGTAAATTCATTGTAAAATTAATATGTATGTGAAATCTCATTTAAGGTAAACTGGCATGTATTTTTTATATATATAATGATTTGTTCCTGGAGCAAATGCATTTGTTTATGAATTAAACAGTAAAAGGCATAGTCACTGTAATGTATTCCTTTGCTTTTGTATATCTGGATCTTTGTGCATAATCTGAAAGGTGTCACTGCTTCACAGTTTGTTACAGAGTGGCTGTTCTTGCCATAATAGTACTTATGCATCTTATCATTTTTTTTAGTACCGTTATACAGTTTTAAATTCTTTTCTCCTCATGAGGTCATGAAACTTTTTTCTCCATATTCCAGAGAGAGTAAATTTAGACAGGAGAAAACTTAATGACTTTCCCATAGTCATACAGGTAGCACAGAAGGTAACCGAACAGGGTTTTCCATGTAATCTGTCCACAGCAATGTGGACAGTAACTGTTGTCTGCTCCATAAGTCCTAGAGATAAAGTGAAGTGTTTGCTCACTGGCAGCGCTCAAAACTTCTCAGGGGTGCACCGATGTCGTCACTTACTGTGTGCCACAGCTTGGGGTATTAGACTGCAGTTCTGTTATGGAAATGCTACAGTTACTGTGCTGAAACCTACAGTTACTACGCACAGATTAAAGAACAGCTCCCAAAGTCCTCTCATCTACTAGTACTGCAGTTACAGACAGAGCCATCACTACAGATGTCATGTGCTGTAGTTTCTTCTCTAAACTACAATCAGATGACAGAGGGTGACATACAGAAAGGCAATCAAGGCCAAGTATAAAATTGTTCCTATTTACTTTGATATTTGAAACAGGAATTAGCAAAACTATGATCCTAATGAGGAAAGAACATAATGGAATATTAAAATCAGGGCCATGGACATAAATATGTTGTTACATGGTTAAGCTATACCTGTCCTGTTTGTCTACAAAAGAAAGATTGAAGGAACTGGTGCAGTCTGTCTAGAAAAGAGAAGACTAGTGGGAGACAAGGTAATGGTTCTTCAGTTCAAGAGCTGCCAAGACAAGTGTGATGAATTATTCTTCAGACTCACTATGGACAGGAAAAGAAGGCATGGACTTAAATTACAGCAAAGAAGATTTAAATTGGACACCAGGAAAATGTTCTCCTAATGGAGAATAGTCAAGCAGCTGAGTAAATTGTTTGGAACGTGTGTAACATCTCCATTGCTGGAGATGTTACAAACACAATCATCAAGTATCAGGCCTGCAATAGGTAGAAAATCTTCCTTAGAAGGACAAAAGAATAGATTATTTCATGGTTCTACATTCACTACATTCACAGTCTAACCCTGGGTTAGCTCCCTTGTGTTACTAAGCAAAGTCAACTTTTTGTTTCTTCTTAAACAGAAACCCTCCACAACATACAAAACCAGGAGATCACTGTGTTCCAGAAACCATAAAGGATGACTGTGCTTCATCAAACAGTAGCTAGTTGCTTGATTGTTCTGGCTCCAAGCTATTGCTCTCCAAAGTAAGGACCAGCAAAAAAAACCCACCAAAACAGCCAGTTCCAAGTAATAAAATGATCTAGTAAACCGAAGACCTAATTTAGAAAATATTCATAAGAATTCAAGGCTAGGATATTTGAGGCAAAAATAGAACCATTCTCTTCAATGATTTATAAGATTGCTTTAGAGAGACAGGGTAGAACATACATAGTGATGTAGTGAGTGAAAACATAAGTAATTGTTGACATGTTGCATTTTAAAGAGTAGTGGCACCATTTGCCCTCCTGAATTTTGTATCAGTACTTCTATGAGCACTTCTGATCAACACAGATGTGACTTTGGTGGACATGGGAAAGGCATGACCTCAGTTCTTCCCTTGACCTAGAAATGTCAGGGTTAATCTGATCTTCCACTTAATATCTAGGTTGCCTGCCCTCCTTCCTGGGAGTACAGCTTTGAAGACAAACACTAAGCAACCACTAAGCTTTCAATTCAAAACTCTCAGCTGCTGTCTTATCCTTTATTTGCTAAACTCATGAGTTTTTTATGAATGTAAGTCTTATTTTGATTTTTACCTACTGCATCAAGCCCCTCACATTAGGGGATACTATTTCATGAGACTGAAATAACCCCAGAGGAGTTAGGTCTCCAGTCTCACAGCACAGTCAAAATGGCGACCCTCTTCCACATGCCCAGTAGAAGAAATAGAGTTGCCTGGGCACATTACTCTAAGATGATTATGAACTACCATGTAGTAAAATTAGATGTTGCCTCACACTACCTAAAGCAGTTTAAAAAGTTTGGGGATTCTTTATCTTAAACTAATGGTCTTTGCTTCCACCTAAGTGGCTCCTTTGTCATTTGAACACTAGTTTGGTATTATCCCAAGTGAGAACACAAGTGTTACTGGAAGTCAATAGCCTTGTGTTTTGAAAGCAATTGGAACCATCTGAATATTCAAACAACTAGTAATTAAATTTCCTCATCGTAGATGCACAGAGGACACCTCTGAGATTTCTGAGACTCTTTGCTAAAGGGCCTTCAGCTTTTTGGGAGGACCTTAGTCCAGCCGTGTGTAGGAACATTTCTTCCAAAACTTCCAGCAACATTACAAGAAGCAATACAATCCCCGTTTCAAATTTGGCATTGAAACAGGTCTTCTGCCAAAAGTTGCTTCCGCTGGTTTGAAAAGCAAGATGGAAAGAAAATAGCTTCTGCTGGTTCTGCCCCCTAACATTTCACAATTTTCATGTTGAACCTGTTTTCTCTACAAAAATCTATGGTTTTCTAAGAGTCAGAATAGGCCCATTTCTAAACAGCCATTTGAAAGAATTGTTGGTGAGGACCAGGAAGGAGAGGAATGTCAGGGGATGTTGGGTTATTTTCTCATAAATGTTAAATCTCAGTGCCAGTTGTGACTCTATAGCACTCAAAGTCTCATGTCTTTTGCCCATATTTCTTCAGTGAACGGTTAGCTGTGTTGTCCCTTTACCCTTCCTTATCTTTCCCTGGATTTTCTCACTTGCCCTACATGAGCCCTACAGCAGTATCCAGCACCTCAGATGGCTCAGTAACTGTGGAAACCCCATTTCATGCTCCCCTACAGCTCTCAGACATCTGTCTTTGGTAAGTAGTTCTTTACCATTGAGTCCCATCTTATCTTCCCCAACCTTGTAATTCATCAAATATTATTTGTTCCTTTCACTGTTGTGGTAGGGTTCAACCAAGAGAAGAACTTCACTGAGCTGTATGAGAAGTGTAGGAGAGTTTCTGTCACTGAAAAAGTTTATAGTTGACAAGAGACAAATAGTGGGGGAAACAGTATTTTTGTCATATTTTACTGAGGTTGAGTGGGAACATCAAACTATTGCCTTCTGTTCACACAAGAAATCTCTGGTATATTTAAAATACTCTGAGTCCCTGCCTAGACTCTAAAATCACCTTCCATTTCATCAAGGTTTTGTATTATGCAAATTACATATATTTAGAAGACACTCATATTTTAGAAGTTCCATTTCATTCCCAACCTTTGACTTTAAACAGATTTATTTATTTGGTGCTTTTTTCCACTTTCCAAAATGGTTTGCTCTGATTTCCTGTTGCCGGAAAAAAAAAAACAAACCAACCCCAAACTTGATCACCTTTGTATAAAAATTGGTATGTGCTCTTAATTTGGTTGTATTCTTTATGCTTTGGCCACTAGAGGGTAGCACAAACAGCCTCCTGGAGAGACGGTCCAAGTACCCCCAGGAAGCCTATGGGGGACAGACGAGGCATAGCAGGGTGGTGAAGCAACAGTGTGGGGCTGTGAGCGAAAGATCAGAGTTCACTCCTTGATTTTACTCAACTCCATAGTGAAGCCACCTCTGAACTGATTGGATCTAGACATGAATGACCAGGCCCATTAACCGGGCATGAGCGTGGTTTGGGGGGAGCTAAAGAAGGGTATATATACTTTTATATTAACGATTTGCAGCAGAGGTTGGTTTTGTTTAAATGAGCAATTGTATATGTTTAACCCTTTGAGCAGCATACGTGTGGACCTGCATGAGAGTGCACAGAACACCAATTGTAATGTTTACAGGAACAGACTGGATAAGTTCAAAGATGGTGGAATTAATCAGTGGTATATTGAAAAAAAAAAAAACAAAACACAAAACAACCAACAACCAAACAACAAAACCAAAACCAAAACCAAAAACCACCGACATGAAAGAATTAGGTGTAACAGCAGTGCGCCTCTGTAAACTCACACGTACATGTGCCTGGATCCTCTGAATTGTTTAGAAATTTTACTCCCACTGATAACCCTGCGGCTTATAAGTCACATAACTGCCACTTGACTTTGCCTTGAGAAATACATTACATTTCAATCCAAGAGTTTCACTGGATGAAAGGTTTACTAGCCTACCTAACCCAGGCCTGGAGCATAACCCAAGACCAAGAAGAAAGACAGGAGATAGATGCTCTGTCAATAGAGTAAATTTCATGTGCAGACGCTAAAAAATAGGTCACACCTGGTGTAGTAATTTCCTGCCTCCTAATGAAAATGAAAGGCAATAAACTGTAATATCCAAGTGTCGTGGATTCTAGCTACCTTGGCTGCCCAGAGCAGAAAAGAGGGTGGAGAAGCCCAGTCAAAAACAGCAGAGCTATTGTACACACTGACCTCCAGGTAACATGTAAACTGTAACTGATGTACAGAAGTACAGAAGGCAGCAGCAAAATACTTCAGGAGTGATCCAGTACAGAACAGGATGCAACAGCTGAGGAAGGCCTATTATAAAGCAATTTTCTTAAAGTCTCTACAGTAGGCCAAGGAACTGGGCAAAAAAAAAGAAAAAGATAAGAACGACAGACGGGAAAATTGTATAACAGGTTGTAGATCATCAGTGATTTTTTTTTCTTCTCAGCAGCGATGAATCTGGTAGTAAAATCAGCAGAAAAGCAGTGTACAGGTCCACTGATGGCAGGAATAAAGCAGACCCAGGGGAAAGCCTAAATGGACAATAATTGCAGGTTATTATATACTGTGCTACAGTACAGTGGAAAGCTGGTCAGCTATTAGCAAGGTTGGAAGGAATAATCAAGAGGACAGAGAAGAAAGTTTATAATCTTTCAGATACAGCAAGGCAGAAGCAAGGCTCTGGAGCTGAGAGATGGGGCAAGAAGCCAATGATACGGAGAGGGAATAACATTATACACCGGGGTTTTATCTCCACTGGTAAGGAAGGAATCTCTTGGAGTTTCTAAACACAGGTTTTTGAAGCCATAGCAGCCTGCACAGCTGTAACTGAGCTGGGGTACCTAGGCTGGGTGCAGAGGTGTTTTAGGCTGATGGAGACAGCACCTCAGGAGAGGAATTCAGCCCACCTTAGATCTGAATCACTGACTGGGGCTTTCTGTTTTTCTCCATTTACTTTACAGGGACCTTACAGCAACTGACTTATTAATTTAAATTTTTTAAGACCTGGAACTATCCGAGATGAGGGGGCTGTTCAAAGGCCAGAGCAATGAGGGCTATAGATACACCCAAAGAGAGACTAACATCATGAATTACATGCTCAGGAAACATTGGTAAGGAGCACCTCCAGGGCATTTCCAGGGATGATCTAGTTTTTTCTACATGGTATCTTTGCTACCTCTTAACAGAGCTGCAATGTCACCCATACTTTCACCAGCATAGTAAAATCTGCTCAGGAACAAAGCTGTGCCCGTGCACACACAGAGCAACCACCAGTCTGAGAACAGAGGTATAGAAAACACTTCCTTCGAGGTTAGTTGGGAAACGTCACTGCTCCGACACCCCATTAAAAAGTCACATGTAATGTGGCATAGTGTTACCCGTTTCACCTTTTACATGTCCTTATTCCCAGCTAAACCTATGGCCAACAAACAGTTTAGGTGAAACTGAAAATTGAAAGAGGAGGGGAAACTGAACAGGAAAGGTACCTTCGAGGTTTGAGACACTTTCCCAGGTAGCTACAATATTCTCTCAGCAGAAGTCTTCAACTAGGTGTTTCTACATCTAATGGAGTTTCCCTTTTTAACTCCTAAATGCCTATAACTGGTGTTGTCCTGGAAGCCAAATTCATTTACCTGTGCTAAACACTTTGAGAAAAATTCTGTTGTTTCAACATAGACACCCACTGTCATGGAAAGAGCTGTGGCACATCCCACTATGTGCTGGAAATCCTGTGTCGTATCTCTCTGCCCCAAGGACATGTCTTATCTACTGTTGGGCATTTGAGACATCACTGGATACCTGTGTTCAGACAACTGCATCCCATTCCTAGGTACATAGTTGTTATGGCTTCAACGGAAAACGATAAACAGTTCCTGAAGGTATTTCACATCTCCAGCAGGCTGAATCACCTTCTGCAGATGTCTATCCTTCTGCCTCAACTTTATGTATCCTTGAATAACTAAACTTTTTCTTGGTTTCCTCAGACAGGTGTCAGAGTTAAGTGGGATGAGTCTGGACCTGAGTGCCTCCCAGTCCTCAATGTATTTATCCTACCAACGTTCCTGTGAAGGAAAGAGATGCTATAATTCTTCTCTGACATATGGGCAACAGAAACAGTCACACGGAAAGTTCGTGTTTGAGGAGGAAATTGACTCTCCATCTCCTGGATTGTAGCTGTTCAATCTTATATTGTTAGAAATGGTTGCCTCCACAACAGCCAAAAGTTTAAAAACAGTATTACTATTAATTTGATTCTGCTGCATCCATTTAGTTTAACACTGTAGCTTATTTGTAACTTTTTTTAATGCATCTTTGTCAAGTCCCTTGTTTTTCCTTGGCATATCTTGATTCAGTTATGACATTAGAGAAAAGAAAAAAAGAAAAAGGAGACAAGAGCCCAACTTTTCTGCTGATTATTTCAACTCCCACCACACAGCAGATGACTGAGAAATCCTAAAGATGACTCAGAGGGTGAAATAGGAAGTGTGGAGAGATTGTCTTAAATTAATGGAGGCACTGAAAAAATATCTGAAAAAAAACCCAGAAAATAAATATATTCACATTTTCAGTTGTCTTTAAAGGTTTTCTCAGTAAAAGCATCACTATATTTTACTGTGGAAGAGAAAAAATATGTTACAAAATGTATTTTTCTTTTGATTAATTTGAGCCAAAAACTGGAGAAAGAATTCAATCACTAAATTGTAATGCAGGAGAAATTTACATTATAAGGTATCACAACTCAGTTTTAATTATGGGATTGCCAGTAATGCAACCTTAGAATAGTGCTTAGTTGGAGACCTGCAAGGGAAACCCGAGTGACTCAGGAAATGGGAATGAGTCAGTAAAAGACCTCTTTCCTTTTCTACTTCATGCCAGTTACTAAGCAGGGCTCTGCTGAGGTCACGAAGGATATTGTGATCTTGCAGATGCCTTCCTTCAAACAATATATCAAATCCAGTCCTGCCTACTGATGGTTGCTGAAGACCTCACAGCCTGTCCTACCCAAAGTCCAGACTGAATAATCACATTGACACTCCACATATTGATGCTGCACTATCAGTGAAGGAGATATTTTTCCTTCACTTCCAGACCTAAAACCTTGCCTGGCTGCTAGCTGCTGTTAAACAGACGCTGCTCTCAACAATCTCTGGCCTCTTAGGACCACAGTTTTACATCTCATCTAAGAAAGACATACCTGACATTGCAATGCCATCTAACACACTTCTGAGCTATTGACTCAACATAGAGAACTTCTGAGATTTTCGAAAGGGCCTGGCATGTGAAAGGTGGTGTTTTGCATACAAAATTCAAACATTTCAAGATGTTCCTTTTAGATAATCAGAAGCAATAGTTCAGTACAAAATTTTAGTCCAGGCTCAGATGCACATAACAATGGATGGGGGTGGATGGAAAATATTATATTATTCATGGGAGATGGGGATACAGTGTGTAGTTTGCCAAAATGCTCTCTGCCAAGAGAGTGGTTTTCATCAGTGAGTACCTGGAAGACTCTGGGAGAAGCTAGGAAGTGGACAAGTATAGAAATATACATCTGCCAGTTGTGGGAGGAGTGGAGAATGCTGTTGGCTATGCAGTGTGATGCTATGGAGCAAAGTCTTGGAGATCTTACTCCCAGGTGATTGCTTGTTGCATGGCTTGGGTGGAATCATTTAGCCTACCTGGCGTCCAAGGACAATCACTGTCCTGAGCTATTTTGCATGGATGTTTTCGAAGTCTTCTTTCAGAACTGCCTTGTCATACAGTTTAAGGTTTTGAATCGTCCACTCCAAAGAGGACTAGAGTGCCTTTGCCTTTGTCTGCTACTGGAGTCAAAGGAGTTTTGCTTGGGTGGACACTGGTAAGATAAGCTGATAAAAAGACTAGATAACTAGATTAGGGCAAATAGGATAGAGTCGATAATGACAGTGAGTGAGAAGGCTGGCAACTGGGCAGGGATAACAGGATTTATTGGGGAAGTGAAATGTGAGTTGAAATGGTTTTTTGGCTACCAAATGAGCTAAGACAATAAAACAATGGACACCAAACCAGACCTTCAGACAACTGAACTCCTGAGCCCAAGATTACAGAAGAGAGGAGAAAGAGAAGAAGGAATGATTGTAAACAGACTTAGCAAAACAGAGAAAAAAGAAAGGGAAAAAAAAAAATCAAATGAAAACCAACCTGAAATAATAAATGCTGAGCAGGAAGGGAAGAAGTGAAGTAAAACCTTTTGCTTGGCTTTTAGGCCAGGCTGTGGGTAACAGGCAAATATCATATTGCTTAAACTTGAGCGAGCCATACTTCATTATCTGCATTTTTTTTTTTTTGACCACAGTTATGCTGAAAGTAAAGGATGTGTATGAGAATACTATTCATGTATTTGTTTAATGAGAAACCCACAGAAAAAAAACTAGCTTTCTCCTTCAGCTCTGCACAAGCGATTCTTTCTCATGGGTCACCTGGGTCCACTGGTTCTAGAGCAAGAACAGATGATGTCAGCTTCCTTAGCACAGAGGGAAGATGACAGGCCCCTACACATGCTTTGTATGTATTTGTCATTTTGTAAGTTGAGAAAGGAAAAGTTCATTTTCTTATAGACTGCTTTACAGAGGTGAGTATTGCTTGTGTCTTCTTCCAGAGATGCAATACATTATGGTGGTACTGTTTTTGTAACAAGGATGATTTAAGCATAGGAATAAGGTGAGTTGGAGTGGAAAGTAGATAAATCTTTATATTAATCCAGTCATATTGTTGAGGAAAATAAAACATAACAAAAACCTAACACCCATTAGATATCTTCAAGGCCTTCTTCAAGCTCATGCAACTGAGTTTTTTGAGGTTGGGTTTTTGTGGTTGGTTTGTGGGTGTTTTTTTCCAGCTGCATCTGTTGGTCTAATATAACTTCATCTGGTTCTAATGTTACAGGGAAGACCACAAAACTGGAATCCAAAACAAGCCACCGCATTCAGAGGGAGATTTTTCATACTCGGGGGCAGGGGGGTGGCGTAGAATTGCAGTCTGTAGACAATCAGTAATATTCCATGGGTAAGTATTTGGCCTTGAAAAAGACAATGGTTTTCTATTAAGTTTCCTTGAAAGACTGCGTGTGGGAGTGAGGTAAGGGGGAAATAATGCTATTCCCATTTTAGAGCTGATGAAACACAAAGCAAAGTGGCCCACAGCCACGCCAGCAATCAGAACCAAGGAGCCAGTCCAAATCATCAGACTCCAGGTGTGAGACAACAGGCTGCATTGCCTTGTCCTTTTACTGAGACTGTTTCTCTGGCATCTCTCAACAGTGCTAAATGCATAAGGAGAAGGATAATAAAGAGCCTAAGTGGTGGGAAATAATGAAGAGTTGTGAGGTTTTGTTCAGTTGTAACAATCTCACATGTTTATTAATAGAAGGTCGACATGTATAAATATATAATTTTAGCTGGATATGGGCAGCATCTCTTTAATTATCTGAAGAAAGAGGATACTCATTATGTAGATAGTACAGGGACATCATTCAGCAGAAAAGCAATAGAAAATTTCAAGCGAAGAAAGGCATGAACTGATATTTTTTTCCCCTGTCTCTTGCTTTTCATTATGACTCATTTCTACAGATTGTCTGTGTGTGTCTGTGTGTGTATGTGTACGCGTGTATATATCTTTACACATAAAAACATAATATCTGTATGACATATAAAATCATGTGTGTGCTTCCTCAGTTACTCTGAAGGCAGGCAGGAGCTGTAAATTCTGGGGAAAAAAAAAAGAAGTGAAATGAATGCAGAGCTGACCCGGCTCAGTGTGCAGTGACTGAGGGTAGAATAGAATTTGGTTTCACAAATTGAACTTCCTTTCACAGCCAATGTGTCCCAAAGTGCTTTACATACAGTACAATGAGAGTGATGCCGGGAGTGGAGGCAAACACAGCAGTCATTGTAGGCACAAAAATAGCTCACATGTAGCCTTCTATATTAGAATCTGTTTCAGCAGGAGAGTGCTGGCCTTGGGAACGTTATTAACTCTATATTAATCTGTTTCCTTGTTGCCAAGGGATGCTGAACTTCCCCCTGGACAGTCTCTGCGAGGATAGTTTCAAGAGCGTCATACCTTCCATCCACTTTAAAAAACTCTGCTATAATCATGCCCAAACCCTCATATTGCACACTGCATTTCTGACTGTAATGGTCTTTTCTTTCTTTTCCTCCATCTTGGACCTTGGCTGAGTGAGTGTGTACTGGACTCCAGAGTGCTCTCCAATCAGAAAACTCGGTAAGGGCCAACAACAGCATTACATTCAGCCCTTTGCATTCATTGTATCTACAAACATTGAATCGTATTGCAGAAGACTCTTTCATCGTTGCTAAGATCCTCAGGCACCTCAGTCCACCATAATGCAAATTATCTTCCAGGAAATTACTGTGTCCAAGGAAACTGCCATGTGTCATATGGTATTTACGCACCACAGTGACCTTTCCTCTGTGCAATCATGAACCACTTATGAACTTAGGACAAACGTTTTCCCACCTAGTTTCAGGAGTTAGTGACTAGCTGTGAGTCTTGCCACATTACACTCTCTGTTTGTTGAATAGACAAAAGCATCTCTGCCACCTAATTTTGACTAGTCAGGAATGAAAATGTCATCCAGAGATTCATCTGGAGGTTCGCCTCCTGTTTTCTGTGGTTTGTATAAGCCAAATTCTAAATTCATCAATATTAAAAATGCAAAATGACTCTTCATTACTGAGTCCATCACTTAGTACAAACAGGAAACTGGAGGTCAGCATAAATACGTGGTATCCCTACTGAGAGCAGCGTTAGACTCAGGAATGAAACTCAGTTCTTATCATTCATGTCCTTCACTTCCAGCACAATGCAAATGTGGGAAACCTTGGAAAGTCTACTGAGTGCTTTAGGGTTCAGATTAGGCCAACATATGTAAAGACTGTGCCCAAACTAACCAGTTTTGTTTTTTTTTTTTGTTAAATCACCATTGTTCTAATCCTCTGATTGCCCAGCCCAGAGGGATCTGAAAAAAGCACACAATAGTTCCCATCCAGAATACATGTCTCACTTTTCTTTCCATGGAAACCATGGCACAGGAGCCTTGATGCAATCCTGAATCTCATCCTGATATGAGCTCAGGGACACAGAAACACCGTTGGGTCTACAAGCTGTTCTGTACTCAGTAAAGTAACTGATACTGCTCAGCCTGGCCCCAACTCACATGTAAATCCATTGATAACAGAGTGTCTTCCAGTTTACACAAGAAGAATATGATCCTACTAATGTCACAATAGAAATGAAAACTATTGAAAGCACTATGTGGCAGAAACGTCCCAGAATATTAAGGTCAATATTAGGGTGCACGTTGAGATTGTTCAGCTGATGAATTGGTTTGTCAGAAGGCACATTGCCCTCGTAAGCTCACCTGACATTATTGAGTTCTGATTTTCAAACCTTCACTATGCTTTATGGCAAATATAGCAAAATCAATGAGATATGATAACTGGGGATGATTTGGTATATAATCTGCTGCTGACCAAGTTGAGTGCTTTGAAAGAAAGGAAAGGGAATATGACAGCCAAAAGAGTTCTTTAAAAATGTATAATTATGTATTTGAAGTTTATATTTTAAGTGTATATTTCAGAGGTAATAATAAAGGTTTCCTTGCAACTGCCAATGCTTAGAAACACATGAATCTTAGTGTTTTGAAACTGAAGGGCATTCTGGGGCTATAGTGGCTTTGGGTCTTACGTGCTAAGGCAGAGGTTTCCCCTTCACACAGTTCTTATTTTCATAAAAAATACAGTAGAGGATTTAAACAACAGCAAGGTTTCTTATTGAATTGTTTGGCGTGAAAGAGCAGATCCTTACCAAATATAGAAAAAGATAGTTTATACCAGTCATTGAGACAGAATTCACATTCGCTTGAAAGACCTCTTGCTTTCAGATTAAAAAGCTGAGGTTTTCTGGGATGGGCTGTGAAATCTGATCTAGGTTTTCTGTAAAGCTCAGGACATGCAAAGATAGAGGGAACCGATGGCCTTTGGACAGCAGTCCTTGCTCCTTTGAGAAGCAAATTCCCTGCAAAATACAGTCACGAAAAATTGTGCCTACGTTTTCAGTTAAGCACAAACTCCTATGTGTTCTGAAACCCAGACAAGTCCACTTTCTTTAATGGAAACTCACAAGCCAATAGCAAAGCTCTTGCCTTAATTTGATCTCTTGAGATGGCTGTGGAAGACAACCAAGCTTTCAGGCTCTGACAGCTTGATTGGACCACACACCGGTACGACAAGCTTGCTCAGGCCTGAGGCTCATAAGCCATACACAGTTACAGGGGTTCAACTGATTCAGCTGTGTGGATGGAAAAAAAGATCACCTAGATATAGACATCTCTTTGCTAAAAATGTTTAATTTCATAACAACCGAATCCCAAAGATACTGAATATGTTGATACATGCAGGGGTGTAATCTCATTACATAATGTTTTTCAACCATGTAAAATCTTTAAGCTAGCTGATTTCCCCATGGGCTGATCCTGGTTCTTTAAGGGAGCAGAATTCTCTCTCAGGTGCATTTCTAAGGAAGCCTCAATCCCCATTGAATTCATAGACAATAGTAATAACACACATGGGTGCCATTTGCTATGCATTTCTCTTTCTGATGAAAGAATCTTATAGCCTCACCTTCACGTCCCGCTCTGTGGGGTCTTGGTTCTGTTCAAGTTGCGTTGCAAGCAAACAGACACCATGTACCCCTGTGATGAGTCAGTTGGACATTTCCTGCAGTTAAAGCCAAGAATAAAGATAATATTTCCTTTCTTCTACACAGACTGGGAAGACGACCAGGCTTTTTCTGTTCAAAATCAATTGCCCCTGGAAAGCAAGGTCTGATTCTTTCAATCGGGGACTTAGCAGGGCTCTCCCAGGTCTCTTCTTAGTTTCTCTCTGGCTGTGCACCAGCAGAAGCACAGCATGAGCCAATGCATGGAAGCAGAACTATGGGACAGCAACTCTCCCGTTGTGTCTCTGAGTCTTCAACATGCCCTGCTTTGGATACTGGTATTTCATTTGACTTCTGCCATGTGATTGAGATGACTTGTGTATGGAAATATTCAAGCCAGTCCAGTGGGAAGAAGTTTAAACTCATATTTAAATTTGCCCCATGATTTCACACAAAAAGGCTGACTTTCACAGTATGTGAAACTAATACTGGCATATCCTAAGTTTCAATGTTAAAATACGTATGTAAATGCGTGTACATATGTCTCCGTTCATCTTATGTAGGGTTTTGGGGTTTTTTTGTGCAGCTAAAATCACAAAGGTCATGACATCTTTACACTCATTGCATTATTTCCTGTCACAACATGATAGCTGATAGTGACAAGGTTTCCATGAGGAGCTGCTGTGGATGGAGCTGGAACATTCTGTCAGTCTTCTAGATGAATCTGAGGGCTGTGGAAGTATGGCAAGATTCAGAGACTTCTTACTGCATTATAGACTCTGGAAGAGCCTACACCTTTTTTACCATTTCTCCCCGTGCTCGACCCCTTTAACTTTATGCTTTTATGCCTCCAACCTGTTGTATCTAGTTTCCTTAAGTGCCTGTTCAGAGCTTCCTCAGAAAGGCCTGTTTCCTTACCTACACAGTTCTTTTCAGATAAGCTCTGAATTTCTTATCCCAACCCATTTTCTCTCCAAGACTTTTCTAGTTCTTCCAGGAAACTATAGCTCTTTTGCCTTCTCCTACCTTCCCTGTGAGTTAGAGTTTTCTCTTCACCTCTGCATTACCTCTCAATTTCTCTTTCTTCCCCTTTTCCAGTCCCTCTTTTGACAACTTCTCTAAGCATTTTTCTCATCTACTGCCTCCTAGAGATCTGGGACTTCTGCTTTCTGCATTCAAATCTACCATTTCCTCTTCAGCTAAATGTCTGGAGGGACGAACAGCCCTCGATAACACCTGTCTTTCAGTATCAACTACAGAGGTAACTGGGGCTCCTAAATTAAATGGATACATGCAGAAAGCACAAAGGATGAAAAATTGTCTGTTCTAATTTCAGGCCCAGCACAACCCACAAGCTGGAAATACAGGAAAAGACCTCTTCACCCTCCTATTGCAGTCAATGGAACAAATGGAGGCTGAATCTTTGTATTACACTGTCACTTGTACTATAACTATTACTTTAAGATCACAGCGAGGTACATGTAACGCACAGTTTTCCTGAGATGCCGGAAGGGTGTCTGAGATGAAAACAGCTCCCGGGTGGAAAAGTTGTTTTGAAGTGACCAAGACCCTGTGCTTTCCTAGAGAATACACGCTTGTGGGCACACAGCAGCCAGACGATCTCTTGTGTTTGTTCCATAAGCTTATTAATGTTGGGTTGGCTAAACAGTTAACTAGAACCATGAGTAGTCTCTCCCTTTGCAGTTGAAGCCCTGGACAGTTTGTATAACCTTGCTTATTTCCTTTACAGCCTCCATATGCATGTCTGGCCTTTAGAAGACAGCCCACGGTATAGATGATTTACTGTCCTGGACAGAAAGAGACAAAAATAATAAGAAACAGAAGTTTAAAAAGGTATAAGACCAGATCTAAAGTTTATTACATTCACAAATTCTAGGATGGATTTAGAAAATTGACCATTAAGGAAACTGAGCATATTTGCAACACCAGTAACAAATAATGCAGGTAGAGATACCATCTATCAGACAGCAAAGAGCTGATAGATTTGTAGATATATAGATAGACAGATAGTGAAATAGGCAGAGACAAACAGAGAGAGGCTATACAAAATAAGAAAAAAAGAACATTTTCTTTAAGGGTACTATGAAATTTTAACAGAAAACTGACAAGGACCATTTTTGCACATTTGACTGTAGAGTCCCCTCCTCTCCCTACAGTATTTCCATACACATGTATGTGTGGATGCACAGATATACATGCACACACACGGTCACACACACACGCTATCAACACTTGGTCATCTGCCATGCATCTGCATTAGAATGAGGTACGTGAAATCGGCAGCATTGATGCCGGACCCTGACTGACATTCCCTCCGGCTACTTGGAGAATAAAGTAGGAGCAAGAATGGGTTTTGTAAAACAAGTATTCATTCATGCAAACAAATCCAATATTGAGACCGTGCCTACAACATACATTGTTCAAAGTGAGACTGGGCATAGCTTCAGAAGTAAAACATGCCACGGGATATCAGGGTGTTCTGAATCTGAGCACTGATTTTGTCATTGTGTCCCCTGATGCTGTAAATCTACGCTTGAAAAATGACCGCTGACTTGGGATGCTAACGTCACACACCTAATCCCCATGCTTCATTCTCTCTAAAGTTCAGCAAGCAGCTGGGTGCTCAAACACGAATTAGCTGCTTAAAGTCCTTTTCAGAGTTAGACCTGATTTTCAAGAATGTGCACTGACTGTGACTACAGCTGTGGAAGGACAACACTCCCAGAAAGCGGGCTTAAAATCCATCTTTAACCTAAATTAAGTTAAATTCCCCTAATCCCAAACTGGAGAGATGAAAAAAAAACAACAAACAAACAAACAAACCAAAACAAACAAACAAACAAACAAACAAACAAACAAAAAGCAACAAAACCCTGCACTTTTTTTCCTTACAGTTCTTTGCCTCATGTTCATCATGTTAATTAATAAATATAATTGTGAACACACATATGCACACACATATATGCAAGCACACATAGACACATACACAAACTTGCACACAGGCCCTAATTAAAAGGAAATTATTCTGGTTGCAAAGACAAGCACTTAAATATTAAGAGCCCCCAGAATTGAGGTTACGTGCACAACCTGGATTTTCCTTTGTTGTACAGATGCATTCTAATTCAGCCTTTAATTACACGATCACTCACAGAGTAGATGGCATGTGCAGTGCCGTTTGCTGACTGCAGAGGACTGGAGGATTCTGCCTCCCATTTCAAGCACACAGGAGAGTGAGAATTTTGGGGCAAATATTCTGCTCCAGGCATGACATCTTGTTCTTTTAACTCATCCCCATCTCAGATCCATCCCTTCTCATTCTGTATTCCCCCTCTCGGTTTCAGTCCCATACCCACTTTCACTTTTGGGCTGTCTCTCAATCTGTCTCTTTTTTCTGCCTTAGCTTTCCAGTGCCCTGTCCCTGAGTTTGCTAACCCCACAAGCTCTCAGATCCACTACACCTTCCACAGTTTACTTTCCAATGTTTTCTTACATTCTTTATATTAATCCCTCCCTTTTCTCTGTAATTCTACCACAGATGGTTCCCATCAGACTTATCTCCCCTCTCATTTCTCACCATTTTCCCAGATTCTTGCTACTGAGAAGCAAACTGTTGTGTCTCAGCACAACCTTTCCTCCCAAGCTCTCCATGGCTAACTGGGTCAATGCAAATAAGTAACTGGAATGTTCTTTAACCCTGGGTCCAAATGGCATGGCACCACATACCCATATGGCTAAAATCTCTTTTCCCAAAAAACACACGATCCTTGTCTGTAGTGCCTACTGGAAACACCCTATTTGTCTGTGATGACTTCCAAATTGCACCCAGAAGATGCCTGGGAGGCTGGTATGGGCCAAACCCATGCCAAAGACTGTGTTAAGTTTAGGGCAATTAATAAATTTCTTAACCCTATGCTCTGGACATGGTTCATTTGGTAGTACAGATACCACCCTTGAATCTGAACCCCAGTCTGTTCCCTATTTGTGTCTCTTCTCAACCCATCCCAGTGTACTCCAACCTCCTCTGCCTTCCCAGCTCTTCCAAATTCCCCCCAGCTGTCTCTTTTTTGTTTCTGCTCTAGCCCTCACTATTGGATCTCCTTGCCAGTCCCCGAAAGCTCAGGGAAGACAAACTCCCTGCTTTTGCCTCAGGTGTCCAATCTCCAATTTTTCCTGGTCTGTCCCAGGCCAGCCCTGCAATGACAGGAATAACTCTTGCCTCTGCTGGAGCCTACCCGGTGAGAGCCGAGTCACTGGGGAATCTGGTTTTGGAAATCTGCATCTCTAGTGAGCGTGTGAGAACTGCCATTTTCCCAAGGCTTTTAATTGGCCA
Source organism: Anarhynchus alexandrinus (assembly GCA_008711295.1). NCBI lineage: Eukaryota > Metazoa > Chordata > Aves > Charadriiformes > Charadriidae > Anarhynchus > Anarhynchus alexandrinus. Next base: position 2,770,712 of record VUYV01000015.1, on the reverse strand, counting down.
CTTTGGGGCAGATTTTCCCGGAGACAGCAAAAAGACTTGAGAAAGAGCTTCACCTCCTGTCAGCTCTTAGTATCACGCTGTAAAGCATGGGGACAGGAAAGCTTTACAAAGCATCTCATTTGACTCGGTTCAAACCAGCCCAGTTCTCCTCTGGGTCATTCTCAGGGACAGAAAAATAGCTCCAGCTGAAATTTTCCAGAAATAATTAAAGAATTTGAACTGAATGCAGGCACCCAATTTAGAGAATTTCAGCCAAAACATGTGCAATTTATCAAAGCTGAACAGGATTTTATTATAGGAAGTCTCAGGCAACCTTTGTAACTGGTGGTGCTACCAAATCCTATTAAACTGAAATCTCCCTTCCTCACAGGGGCGCTGTGAGCATTAATTTGTTAATGATTGCACGATGATTTGATGATGAAAAGGACCATATTAACATGAAGCATTATTGTCCCTACAATACAAGCTTGCCTGCTTTCATTACTCATTATGTACAGGGACATCCATATTATGGAAAAGGGATGGAGAGATAATAAACTTGGTATTCTTTTCAAAGGGCTAATACAACGTGTTTGCAGAGTTCACAGCATGGGTAATAGGAATATTCTGGAGAGCTCTATTTAAATAGCAGAATCCATTGGGTGGCGTGTAGTGATGTGTATGTATGTCTCTGCACAAATCCTGTGTCTAAACATACACGCAAACATACGCATACATGCTCTCTTTTATTTTTCTGTCCTCTCTTGACCCTCAGTTTCGATGCTTTACCACCTGAAACTCACCAGTGCTACTTTAATAACAAAAGGTCTCCATAAACAGAGCTCCCTTTTATTACAGTGATACCTTTTGTTGCCTACATTGACTACAATCCTGTACTAAGCTCCTTTGGATGCAAATAGTTTTTTATTTCTCTCCTCAATCAACCTTCTTGATTCTAACTAAGGCAGAGGAGAAAAAAAAAAAGAAGAAGAAAAAAAAAACAACAACCAACCCACACTGATTCACGCATTAATTCAGGGACCTATCTTGCAAATGTTCACATGAGTAATCCTTCCTCGGATGAATAATCCCTCTGACCACAGCAGACTGATTAACAACAATGCAGATTAAGGTTTTCAGGATTGGGCCCGTTCCCTGATCTCTGGGTTCTCACCCGAAGTTTAGCGGATGATGGTCCCTCTCCTTTTGTTAGATGTATTAGAGGCTCACATGCAGCTCTCAATTATTTTATTTGATTACATAGCTAATAGGCCCTGATCCTGTCAGCGCTCCCCAGAAAGCCTAACAAGCTGAAGTAAACAATCCCAGCTGAGTTAGGAGACTTGGCAGGATCGGGCCCTTTAATAGCCGCTGAGAGCTGTACCTTTGAGCTGTGATCAGAACGTGTATCTTTGCTATTAACGGTCTCACATTTTATTTGGAAAAACCTCGCAGCGAATCTGGGAGTATGTGGGCTGATTTAGCTACCTACGTCTAAAGAAGGGTAAGTTACTATGTAAAAACTAAATTCACGCTTATTGTTTATTTATTTGGAACAAAACTGTCCTGCAATTTATTTTATATCATTCGGCAAATGATAGTTCTGTGTGCTGTGGGTCTGGGGTTTTGAAGTTGAGGAGAAGAATCCCCCTCCAGCAACCTTTTGGCCTATTCCTGCCTTTCTTCTTTACTTGCTCGTTTCCTGGAGAATGAAGATATTCAGGACTCACGTATCGCCATGCCCCCCTTCCCTGCACCAAACGGTGTTCATTAAAAACTTGCTGCTAGCAAGGGCCTGATCCAGCCCTCCTGGAAGTCATTGGAAAGCTGTCTATTGACGTCATGGGGACGAGGAGCATACTAATGCATGCAAGTACCTTTACTAATGCGGGCAGTCCTGTTAACAACACCGAAGTTGTTCACAGGATTAACAGCAATCAATCAAGCCCTTTGAAAGGCACATTAAAAGCCAAAGCCTGGTGCTGCAAACCCTTTCTCGCAGGAGGTGTGTGCGTACCTGTGGCGGGTCCCGCTGCATCTCTCTGCTCCCGCCCCAGCAGTCTCAGTGCATTTCTTTCTAGCTGTGCTGGTCCGGGGTAGTATTTCTTCTGAGGAGGTAAGAATTGTTGGTGATCTACCCCAAGATAAAGAGTGTTTGCGTTCCCAAAAAGACCCCACTAAACCGAGTGAGGAGTAGGAGCAAATGGGGCTGTAAACGGGCTTGGGAGGGGGGTGTTATTGTTCCTGCAAGTAGGAATAATAGGGGGAAAAAAGGGGGGGGGGGCAAAAAATTTAAAGTGCTTTATTTTGGTCCCGAGCAGATAAATAATTTTTACTCTCTGGGAGAAACTGGAGCTTGTTACAAAAGACCTTATTCTTATAAAATTCCTGTGGCCTCTGCTGCTTATGGATTGCTGAACTGGACCCACTGTGATTACACTGGGAACATTTCTCACTTGGGAACTATTCGGCAAAGGCTGGTTTATAGATAATAATTTCACTCCTCCTTTGCCTGTATCTGTTTAAAATCCAGTACAGCCCCTTGTACATGTGTAAAGGTGCTTGTGGGGTATAGCTTATTTCCATCCACAGCGGCAGCTGTGTTCATCTCGGAGCCCTTGTAGCAATATTTGTGTCCGTATTATTTCATCCTGCCACCCCTCACAGCTGTGCCTGTGCACCAGGGGGCTGTACTTGAACAGCATCCATTTCTAAATGACTATACTTATGGCTCTGTGAAAACGGGGCGTGGACCAGCTCAAAGTTTTAAAAAATATATACTGTTGTAAAAGGGACACTCTCGCCGAGCAACAAAACGACTCTTTTCACTGCCCTGTTCTTTTAATTGGCTTTCATTTGGGATAAGCCGTGACTGCAGGCAGAGTGGCCTGCTCATGGACAAGGTGTTAACAGAGCAATCCCTGGGATGGATCAGTGCCGGATGCTGTTTCACTTTTCACTATAGTGGATATTCCGTCTTTAAAAAAGGTTTGACAAGTCTTCTTTCGGTGAGCCATCCTGGCTCTGTCACAGGTGCGGTTTTAAGGTTCAGAAAGAGCAGATATTACGATTTTTAACGGCCTGGTTCAGGGTGGTGGTGGGGTAGCGGAAGATTTTGTTTCATGCGGGTTTTGTTGTTGTTGTCATTCTTTAATCACAGTCCAAGGCACAAGACAGGATTTGAAAGCAGGTGAGCCACGGAGCTGGAAATCTGGGAGAGGGGCTGTGTGCGGGTTTTACCCACCCGCAGCTCCTGGGCTGTCGGATCTCCACGTCTTTACTCTTTCAACGTTGAAAGTGCGTGCCCGGGAAGGGATGACAGACAGGTCCCCTTCTTAGACCCCAATAAATAGCACGCCTGGTCAGGCGGCAGACAATGCGCGGTGCCTGCCACCAGCCCGGCGTTAGGCGCCTGACAGCAGCTGCCTCCCCATTAGCGGCGAAAGATATTTAAAGAGCCGTAAAAGGCGGCGAAGGCTGCCGGGGGCCGGGCTCGGGTGTCGCCCCCAGGTGCAGGCACCGGGGAAAGAGGGGGGGTCCCGGTCCCGGTCCCGGTCCCCGCCCCGCTGCCTGATCCCCCCGCCCCGGGCGGGGACCCCGTCGATGGGCTAGGGGAGGGGCGCAGCCCCGCTGCACCCACACACGCATCCCGGACTCCCCCCAGGATCGGTCCCCTCCGCGCTCATCTCCTGACAGGGGAGCTCGTTTAAAGCACGGGAGGACTCGCAGTCACAGGAGTAGTTGTAATAGCTGAGCCACCTGCATTGGGTTGATTTAAAAAAAAAAATAATATATTTTTTT